>BQNB010173228.1:0-13383 GCA_026074375.1 Tanacetum coccineum
GTATCGCTGAAGACGTCTATGTAACGGTGGGAAAGTTCCAATTTCCTGCAGATTTTGTGGTCGTCGATTTTGAGCCAGACCCCGGAGTACCTTTAATTCTCGGGAGGAGTTTCTTAAAGACCAGGCATGCATTAATCGATGTATACGAAGGTGAAATAACCCTTCGTGTTGGTAGAGAGGCCATTACATTTAATCTGGACCAAACTTTGAGATACACGGCTAATTACCATCATATGACGGCAAACCGAATTGACGCCATTGATATGGCTTGTGAAAAATACTCTCAAGAAGTTCTTGGTTGTAGGTCCTTAGGTTTAGGATCTGACTAGCCTTTGTAAGACGATAGACAACTTGGATAAATCCAAATTAACTATATGAGAGACACTGACTATGAATTATCAAGTGTTAATGCGGAATCTTAACACAAGAGTAAAGAAGAAACAACAATACTAATTTGTTATAAAGCTCTATGCTTCTATATATTTCTCTAAAACGTTGTTGTACATAACATTGTGCCTTAGGGTTCCTCTTATACACCAAGGAAACCCTAATGGGCTTTACAACCGTGTGAAAGGATAATACATATCCTTTCCTAAGATATCTCCTAAGATATCTCTAAAATAACTATTACTATTCTGTTTCATAAACAGACTTAACTATAAACAGAATTAACTATGACCAGTACTAACTTTAGTACTGCTAAGACTACCAGTACTAACTTAGTACTACCAGACTTAACTTAGTACTGCCAGTATTAACTCAATACTAACAGAACTAACTATTACTACCAGACTTAACAGTTATACTACCAGACTTAACTGTTATACTACCAGTATTAAGTCTGTTACAATCTGTTTTCCCAACATAAGCCCTATTAGCTTGATAGACAGCGTGTACAAAATAATTACCAAGATTTTAGCTAATCGGTTGAGCCTCGTTATCTCGGACCTTGTAAGTGATGTTCAATCGGCTTTTGTTTCTAATCGTCAAATTCTTGACGGTCCCTTCATCCTCAATGAGCTCATATCGTGGTGTAAGAACAAAAATACTAAAGCCATGATCTTTAAGATTGATTTTGAAAAAGCTTTTGATTCGGTCAGATGGGATTTCTTAGATATGGTTCTAAACAACTTTGGTTTTGGTCCTAAATGTCGTAGTTGGATTCAAGGGTGTCTTAATTCAGCTACGGGATCTATTCTGGTCAATGGTAGCCCGACATCTGAGTTCAAATTCTTTAAAGGATTGAAGCAGGGAGACCTCCTTTCCCCCTTTCTATTTATTCTGATTATGGAAAGTTTGCATTTTGTGCTTCGATAACGTGGTGCATATAGGGCTTTATTGTTGATTCTTTAAGCTTATTGCACTTGTTCTATGCAGATGATGTTGTTTTTGTTGTTAAATGGAATTTATCAAATTTATCGACAACTGTAAACGTTCTTAAGTGGGTTTTTTTGGCTTCGGGTCTCAAGATTAGCCTTTATAAAAGTAAGCTCATGGGAATTGGTATATCTCATGATGTTGTGGTTTTAGCTGCTAGGTTGATTGGTTGCTTAACGTTTCACACGCCTTTTAACTATCTTGGGGTTAAGGTTGGTGGTATTATGTCGAGACTTAGCTCTTGGGAGGATGTCGTTGCTAAGTTAACTTCTAGACTATCAAAATGGAAGCTTAAAGCCCTTTCGATCGGTGGTTGCCTCACTCTTATCAAATCAGTTTTGAGCTCCTTGTCGTTATATTACATGTCCTCTTTCACGGTTCCTAAAGGTGTTCTTTGTAAAATGGAATCGACTCATAGGAATTTTTTCAACGGTGTGGAAAATTCAAATAAGAAGGTTTCTTTGATTTGCTAGAAGAAAGTCTTAGCCTCTAAGACGGACGAAGGGCTTGGTGTCTCTAGTTTTTTGCTCTTAATCGTGCGCTTCTTTTCAAATGGATTTGGCGGTTTATTTATGATGGTTCTTCTTTATGGTCCCGATTTATTATAGCCATTCATGGTGTTCGTGGAGCTCTGGATAACCCTCTTACTTTTTCTAGAAGATCTCAATGGCTTGATATTGTTTGCGAATTTAGAAATATCTCTAATAATGGTAATGATCTTCATTCTCTTGTTAAAAAGAAAGTAGGGAATGGTGATTCAACATCTTTTTGGGATGATGTATAGCTTGCTGATTCTCCCTTGAAACAAGTGTATCCTTGGCTATATTTTTTGGAAGCAAACAAGCAATCTAGTATGGCTACCAAGTTAAGTGACCCTTCGCTTACTGCTTCCTTTATAATGCCTCTTCGAGGCAACATTGAGGAGGAGCAGCTCCAGCTTCTTGTTGCAAGTACTTCCTCTATTATTCTTCCTAATAGTAGTGATAGATGGATTTAGAAATTGGACTCTTCGGGTGAGTTTTCGATGAAATCAGCTCAGAATTTTATTGATGATTCTTTTCTTCTGAAGATGGGTATTCGTACAAGATGGGTTAAATCTATTCCCATCAAGATCAACATTTTTTCTTAGAAAGTTTTTTTGGACAAGTTTCCCTCGAGGTTAAACCTTTCTCTTCGTGGTCTTAACATTCCTTCTATTATTTGCCCGCTTTGCAGTATTGCAGTGGAATCTACTTCGTACCTTTTCTTCTCGTGTCATTTGGCTCGTTAGTTAATGCTTTAGGTAGCACGTTGGTGGGAATTAGAGATACATGACTTTATCTTATATGACGATTAGCTTCTTTAGTTAAACAATCTTCGAGTCTCTAAGCGGTTTAAGGATGTGTTCGAAGGCGTTTGTTATATCACATGGTGGGCTATTTGGAAGTTTCGTAACCAAGTCTTGTTTGGGAGCAATCACCCTCGCTTAGATCTTCTCTTTGCTAATATTGTTCGTTTATCTTTTACTTAGGGTTCTAGTCGATGTAATTCTTCTTTTAATTGGGGCTCTTGGATGAAAAATCCTAGTTCTATTAATTTTATAGTTTTTTTAGCTCCTTGCTAGTCCTTAATAAAATTGTCGTTCAAAAAAAACATTTAATAAGAGGTTTATAGAAAAATTTGTTCATTTCCATAATAGCGAAATAATTAATGTCTCAAGTAGTCGTGGCTCTTAGATTTTTTATAAGCGCAACATTACTAATGTATGAGACTGTCAGTAGCATATTACCCGCGTAAAGCAGCGATTTCGATGACACTAAAATAAAAAAAATTAAAATTTCATAAAAATATATGAAAATTGATGTTGAATTAAAGAGCACAAAATTTTAGAAAATATGATGAAATTAAATCATAAAAAATAGATAAATGATATTTTAATTTAAAAATAAATGTATTTTTTAATACGAAGTGACAAATGTCACCCTAAGATATGGTTACCTAAAATGAGATGGATGGTAAAGATTGCATATCCTTATATTTTCATAAAACTAAGTTTAAAAGTCTGAATTTTTAAGACTTTCTAAAAATAAAATGTCTTAAATGTTTTATAATATAGTAAAGATAGAAGTATAGAGATAGATTGATAACCAACACTAATGCACCGAATTTTATCAAAACTTCACAGTTAAACGTGATTAAACGAGAGTGGTACTCATCTGCGGTTGTCATAACTTTTTTTGTAACAAAACGTAGTTTGCTTTAGTGGCAATCACGTTCTTTTTAGCTATTCATGGATAATTTAGTGGCAACGGTGTTGGATTTAGTATCCAAGTTCATAACTAATTGGTAAGACTATCGTCAAAAGTAAAGTCCTTTTTGGGATGCCCTCAATAATCTGTAAAGAGAAATAACAAGTAACAAGCCTTGGGACGGTTTTTGGGGATGTCCTACATCGCCCAAAAGAGTAAACCTAAAGCCCTCCTTTTGGATATAAATAGAGGGGCATGCCAAGGTCTTTATTGCTCATTCTTTCTTTCTTATTCCTACTCTTTGTAAGAGTCTTTCGTGAAACGGGACCCTAGGAGTTCGAATTTGAATTCTTTTCTATTTGGTTCGTGGGTGTGAGCTATTAGAGGTACTCTCGTTTGGGTACTTGCCTCCATGTTCGACCAAGGTAGTCCGCGTGTGAGAAATCCGATTTTCTCAAAGGTTAGTATTTTCTAATTTATTTATTCATTTATTTATTTCTTTTAAGTTGCTTTTAGTTAATTAGGTTTAGATCCTTAAGGGTTTAGTTCCCTTCTTGTCCTAGATTAATTGTTATTTTCGCTGCGTGTTAATCTAGTTAGGGTATAGTAAACCCATTAGTGGTATCATGAGCATTAGCCTAATTCTATTAGCACTTAAATAGTAGATTATTAACATGTAATAAGTATTGATAATTGAATATTATGTTATTATGTTATTTTCTTATGATCATAGAATGTTAATATGAATTTACATTATAGAACCTTATATTTTGAACTGTTTAAAATATACCCCTGAAATTTTAAAATGTTTAAAATAGAACCCGAAACTTTAAAATAATTAAAAGAAACCTTATACATATTATAATTGCTATATTATATATGTATCATTAAATCTAAATACATCGTTAGTCAATTGATAAATCGGCTCACACATAGTGAACAAACTATAAGAGAAGTTTAAGGCGGGTCGTTTTGCTTCCCTAAAGAAGTCGGGTTTTTAATATTGTTGGGATCTATTGTTTTGATGATACAAAAGCAATGATACAAAAGAACAAAAGAATGAAACAACAAGGATCTAAGTTGACAATATGGAATTCTACAAAAGATAGAGGATTCTAAAAGATCTCCTTAAAAGATAAAGATCAAAGATTATGAAAAGATTTAGTTTCTTAATGCAATTAAGATTCCTTTGTAAGTCTTATGGACTATATATATAAAGAGATCCCTAGACACGGGTTATGAGTGCACAAGTAAATATGTAGACGTCTAGAGTATGTGGTTTAACCTCAAGATCAAAGTGTCTTTGATCCGGTACGGAGTTAGGTAAACGTTTCTACTACTATCAATAGAAATTGGGGGGCTTGTATGAATATAAACCTTGTGAAAATAACATTGTTCTTTATTTAAATTCCGATGCGTATCTACATACTTTGTTATTTTGATCCTAGGAGCTTAAACGATTCTCCACAATTATTATACATAAGCCTGCGTGGCTCGTGAATCTAGCACTACAAGTTTTTTAATTGTTCATAAAGTGAAACTAATGTTGACTAGGTTTTGGGCAAATTCGTAAATCAAAAGTATTCTGTTTTTTGGTAATCGAAGCCTAATTCGGAATATTAGGGTTTTGTATAAACCTTAAATGCTATAACAGATGTTTGGGTTTGTGGTTACAAACGAATTTCAAGGTTTTCATAATAAGGGTTTCACGTTCTTGATTCGTGATTCGATTTGGACTCTTTTGGTTAATATTGCTATAATCACGACAAGATTTAGAAGACAAGATTCACAAGGGTTCCATATTATTAGGAGTTTGCAAGAAGAAGAATTCATAACAAGCTTTTAGACTCTTTTGTTGGCTAGTTTGTGATAGCAAAAGTTTTTGACATCAAGGAAGATCAAACGTTTAGGGTTTTGTGCTTCTGGATGTTTTATGGGCGTTAGGGATGTGAATTAATGTACATGAACATGTATATCTTAATCGTTGTTCACAAACTGACCATGCCATTATTTGATTGTCTGATTGGTTGGAGGCGTCTTTATAAGAAACCCTAAGCTTTGAAAGTTTCCTGTGTTTAGTTCTTGAACAGGAGAAGAAGCAGCAGGTATCAACATGATTGAAGGTACAAAGAAGCAGCAGGTATTGCTTTGTTTGGTTACATTATTGGCAAGTATCTAGTATTACTATTATGGAAGCTTATGTTAAGATTGTTTGGGCTATGAAGACATATAAGCTGATAATTAGAAGTATAGTGTTGCCAAGACTTAATGATGCTATTGTTTCTATTGTTATCAAAGTTACTACTGCCAATCGTGTGAGTTTTTTAAGATTAATAGTACTACCAGTTAAAAGCAGTTACTACTGTTGGATTAAAACCGCTGGTTACTTCTGCTAGGCTTACGATGTTAATGTTGCTTCGTGATTGTTACTACTGCTAGGGTAAAGCAGTTAGGTTGTGTGTTACTTAGTGTTGCCATGGTAATAGAAGAACAGTAGTAATTTAAAAGTTAAAGCAGTTAGATACTACTGTTAAGAGTTTAAAGAGTTGATACTGCTAAGGTTGAACTATAGTTACTACTGTTAGGGCTTAATGGAATTAATTTTGTTAGCTTTGTTTAATATTGGATAACACACATGAGTTGGATCTCGGATAAAAGAGAATGTTTGTTGAAATGGCTATATTGTTGGAGTTAATTACAAAAGGTGGTTACGGAGACAATTGTTTATTATTTATTTGACGATGAAGTGGAATTTTCACGAGTGAGTGTTCTTATCATATCTTAAAGTTGAGTTTGGTTGGATTATGACTTTGAAGATAACTTGTTCGTGCTTAAAATGATGTTGACGAAGACTTGTCAAATCTAGCAATGTGTGATCTACAAACTTTTGGTGCTCAATGCGCACATTTGCTATCACTTAAAGGAGTTACGTTGTAGTGCTCAGTGTCTCATATAGTTGAGGATTTTGTCAAGAGATTAAGGTCTACTTATATATCATCAGTATGATTTTGGAGTCACGTGGATAGTACAAGACATAAGACACAAGTTTGGGTTATTCTACTTCAGCATCAAGTTTGTAATACTGAGTTTTCTCCATCAGTAATCATTACAAAGAGCCAACAGAATTAGAGATTCAAGAGATGGTTAACATATTAGTTTCAGGGGAAGCATATGATATAGTGTTTAACCATCTACATGCACCACTTGAGGGGAAGGTTTTGATTCTTACTACTGCTAAGTCATTATTACTGCTGCTAGTTTAAGTTTCTACTGCTTGAATTCATTTATCTTATTATGCGTCATGGAGGGTAATTTGAGACATTAGAAAGCCTGGATTAGAAGTGTAATATATGGTTTGTAGTTGTAAAGATCAAAGTTGCATAAGTTCATAGTCCCCTATTGGATTATGACAAAAGGGGGAAGATGTTACAAAGATGATATTATTTGCAACTTATTATGTGTGGTAACAAGATGTTCAAGACTTCATTGTGTTGAAGAAGTTTCAACAAGTTCAAAGAAAATCTTAAATTAAGGGGAAGATTAAAGATTGTTTCATTCATGGAAGATCAGATTTGAAGATGAAGATTGCTGAAGATTAAGCTACTATGGATCATTTTGGAATCAGATTATTGTTTGATTTGTCATCATCAAATAGGGGAAGATTGTTGGGATTTATTGACTTGATGATACAAAACAATGATACAAAAGAACAAAAGAATGAAACAACAAGGATCTAAGTTGACAATATGGAATTCTACAAGTATATTTTTGAAAGCATGGTGAAGAACTTGGATAATGCTGGTAAATTCTTGATGCATCCAAGGTTTATACAATTCTTTTTGGATAATCACTTGGAGGGGATGTCAAGTCACAAGAGGATTTATGTTACACCCTCTCACACAAAGAAGATTTTTGCTAACATGAGAAGGCAAGGAAAAGACTTTTCTAGAAGGGAAACACCCTTATTTCCAACCAAGGTGGTTCAAGCTCAAGAAGAAATGTGTGAAGGTTCAGCAATGCCTACTGATCCTCATCACACACCCATCATTACTCAACCTTCATCATCTCAACCTCAAAGGAAACAAAAATCTAAGAGGCCTAAGGAGAAGGACACTCAGGCACCTCAGCTTAGTGTTCCTAGTGATCCTACAAATGTAGCAGATGAGGCTATCAATGAGGAGCCTAGTATGCAATTTAAGGAATTGATGGACTTTTTGTACCAAACTGCAACAAAGAGTGCTTGACCTAGAGAACACAAAGACTGCTCAAGCTCAGGAGATTACAAGTTTAAAACTGAGAGTCAAGAAGTTAGAGAAGAAAAAAGGGTCAAGAACTCACAAGCTTAAAAGATTATATAGGGTTGGTAGATCTGCAAGAGTAGTTTCCTCTGAAGAAGCTAGTTTGGGTGATCAGGAGGATGCATCCAAATAGGGGAGGAAAATTCATGATATTGATGCTGATGAAGACATCACCTTGGAAAATGTTCATGATGCTGAAATGTTTGATGTAAATGACTTAGATGGTGATGAGGTGGTTGTTAAAAGAGAAGTTACTGATAAAGCTGGTGAGAAGAGAAATATTGTTGAGGAAGCAGTTGTTGTGACTGATGCTGTTACAATTCTAGTTAGTGCTGCTACAATAACTAATGTTGAACTTACTTTGGCTCAAACACTGGCAGAGTTAAAGAGTGCAAGACCCAAGACAAAAGGGGTTGTTATGCAAGAGCCAAGTGAATCAACTCCAACAATATCTTTACAACTACCATCACAGGTTAAGGGTCAAGGTTCAAAGGATAAGGGTAAAGCAAAGATGATAGAACCAGAGAAGCCTTTGAAGAAGAAAGATCAGATTAAGTTTGATGAAGAAGAAGCTTTAAGGCTACAAGCAAAGTTTGATGAAGAAGATAGGCTTGCAAGGGAGAAAGCTCAACAAGTAGAAGAAGCCAACATTGCTTGGGATGACATTCAAGCAAAGATAGATGCTGACTATCAACTGGCTGAAAGATTGCAGGCACAAGAACAACAGGAGTTGACAATTGAAGAGAAGTCTACTTTGTTTGTACAACTCTTGGAGAAAAGAAAGAAACACTTTGCTGTAAAAAGAGCAGAAGAAAAGAGGAACAGGCCACCTACAAGAGCTCAACAAAGGAGTATCATGTGTACTTACCTGAAGAATATGGCAGGATGGAAGCCCAAAGACTTAAAGAACAAGTCCTTTGCAAATATTCAAGAATTATTTGACAAAGCTTTCAAGAGGGTGAACACCTTTGTTGACTTCAGAACATAGTTGGTGAAAGGCACTAAAATGGAAGAAAGTTCTAAGAAAGCAGAAGTAATGAAAGAAAGTTCCAAGAGAGCAGAAGGCAGTGAGACAAGAGAAGAAAGCAGTTCAAAAAGAGTAGGAGATGATCTAGAACAAGAGAATGCAAAGAAGCAGAAAATGGATGATGATCAGGAAGCAGCTAAGATGAAAGAGCTCATGAAAATTATTCCTGATGAAGAGGAAGTAGCAGTTGATGCTATACCATTAGCCACTAAACCTCCAAGCATTGTTGACTGGAAGATTGTTAAAGAAGGAAAGATCAGCTACTATCAAATTTTAAGAGCTGATGGAAGTTTAAATAGGTACTCAACCTTTTTTCAGATGCTTATAAGCTTTAACAGGGAAGATTTGGAAACTCTGTGGAAATTGGTTAAAGCTAAGCATGGGTATACAAAGCCAGAGGAGGACTATGAGAGAGTGCTATAGGGGTGATCTAAAGACAATGTTTGAACATCATATAGAAGATGCAATGTGGAGGAATCTACGAGAAAGCAAAGTGTTAGTTCGGAAGCTATTTGATTCTTGTAGAGTACACTTTGTGAGGTTTCAAAATCTGCATGTCTTTATGTTGGTAGAAAAGAGATATCCCCTTACACCTGCTACAATCACAGATATGCTGAACAAGAAGCTGCAAGCTGATCATTGGAATGAAATGTGTTATCAGCTTCTTAAGCTCATCACAAAGCAACTCAAGAATCAATGAAGTGTTTGGAAGCATCCTCCTAGTGATTGATGAAGCTTTTAATGAAGAAGCTTGATGATTTTGAAGATAAATATCAAGTTTAGGGGAGGATATCAAGTTTAGGGAAGATTTAAGATTGTTTCATTCATGGAAGATCAGATTTGAAGATGAAGATTGCTGAAGATTAAGCTACTATGGATCATCTTGGAATCAGATTATTGTTTGTTTTGTCATCATCAAATAGGGGAAGATTGTTGGGATTTATTGATTTGATGATACAAAAACAATGATACAAAAGAACAAAAGAATGAAACAACAAGGATCTAAGTTGACAATATGGAATTCTACAAGTATATTTTTAAAAGCATGGTGAAGAACTTGGATAATGCTGGTAAATTCTTGATGTATCCAAGGTTTATACAATTCTTTTTGGATAATCAATTTGAGGGGATGTCAAGTCACAAGAGGATTTATGATACACCCTCTCACACAAAGAAGATTTTTGCTTACATGAGAAGGCAAGGAAAAGACTTTTCTGGAAGGGAAACACCCTTATTTCCAACCATGGTGGTTCAAGCTCAAGAAGAAATGTGTGATGTTTCAGCAATGCCTACTGATCCTCATCACACACCCATCATTACTTAACCTTCATCATCTCAACCTCAAAGGAAACAAAAATCTAGGAGGCTGATCGTTCAATTTTATACGTAATAATATCAAAGTATAAAGAACTTTACTAAAATTCCTTGAGGACAAAGATTTAGAGCAAAAATCCTCACAAAAATACCACACGCAAGAAACCGGTAAGTGATTACCGGGTCATTTTCCCAAAGACTTATGAAATTGAGACCTCGTTTGTTATTTGGACAATGACTTGAATTGGTTCGAAGATGATTTATTTTCTAAAATCCTAATAGTGAGGAAATAAAGGGATAATTAAACCTAACTACGAAAAAAAACAATAACGAGAAATTAAATTTTAACTACCAATGCAATTCGGGAATCCTAAACGGGACATAAAAACACTAAATTATCAAAATTATGTCCTAAAATGATCTTTTTGGTTTTTATAAGATTTAATTGACTAAAAAGCTAGGACAAAGAAAACTAGACAAAAAACGAAAGAGTTTTAAGCTAAAAATCACTAAAAATATGAACGGGATTCAATCCCGTTCTTTAAAAATTGAAATTTTGCAATTTTAACCCTACGAAAGCAAATCTATTTTTCCTAGGTTCTAAATGTTAAAAGAAAATTTTCTAAAAAAGAATTATATTTTTTTGACTTTTTTAAAATTTTTTATGAATTAAAAACGATTTTAATGAAATTTAATGTTTAAAAATACTAAACTATTTATAAAAATTCTGAAAAAATCATGAAAAGTAGCTTGAACAGTGTAGAATCTAAGAAAAATAAGCTTGGAAACACAGCTTATCGAATAAGCTGTGTAATAAGCCAAAACAACTTATAAACTAAAAGAGCTAAAATGTGTATAAATAATAAACGAATGCAACTTCTCACGGATGAGCTATTGTAGCACAATGGTTGAGTGTGTTGGGTTAAAACACTTGGTTGATGGTGGTAGAGGTCCCGGGTTCGAGCCTTGCTCACCTGGGGCTTCCCACTATCCCAAGTGTTTTTGTTTTTGCCATTTTTTATAACTTTTTAGAATACTTAAAAATAAGCAACTTTTGCAAAACAACTATTTTTATAAACCACAAATAAGCACTAGAATAAGCACTTAAGATGACAGAATAAGCTTAACTCTTAATTCCAAATCACACTAACTGTTGGGACTTTTAAAGCACTAATAAGCAATCCTAAAAGAGAAATAAGCTATCACAGATATTCAACTATACCTAATAAGCATAAACAAGCAAAAATAAGCAAAGAACTTAAGCTACAATAAGCTAAAACAGACAGATTACTTAAAAGCTATAAAACTTAAAAATTTTACTCTAAGATGCAAATAAGCTATAATAAGCTCTAACCTAAGAGGAATAAGCTAAAGTGGGCTTACACTAAACTAATAAGCTATACTAACCCTAAATAAGCTAGGAAAATAAGCAAATAAGCACAAATAAGCCAAATAAGCAAAATGGCACAAAACAGCAGGCAAAAAGCAAAGGGGGCACTTTTGAGCTTAAAAATAAGCTCAAAGATAGATCATCTCAGCTTAATGAGTTATATCACTGAAAAGTTTTGATAATAAGCTACAATAATCAAAAATCAAATAGGAGTTTGAAACACAAATAACCCCTTAAAAAGCTTAATGAAAAAGCTGTTTGTTCATTTTTCAACACTTAGAAAACTTTTTTCAATATTGACAAATCACTACTTTTGAGCTTATAAATAAGCAAACAATCAGAACATTATGAACTTAAGACCTACAAACAGATTGAGAATTGACTACATAGGACACATAACAACAATCAAAAAAGCATTTTGAAACACTGAATAAGCCATAATGATCAAAAGAAAAAGCAATTTCTCAAAAAAAATTAAAAACTTGCCACTTTTTGACAGGTTTGGCAAAAGCTCAAAACAAACTTGCAGGTCTTATGGACTTTGTTTTAGCACTCAAACAAACACATAAACATCAAAATCTCACAAAAATCACAAGTCTAATCAAATAAGCTATATGTTCTCAGATTCAAACAACTCCTTGTATAACCAATGATTTTGATATTTTTCACTTAAAAACTTAAACAAAATGACTTTTATGACTACTTTTAACTAATATAAACTGACTCAAAAGCACAAAGCAAGATTTCACCCATTTTTACCCATTAAACAAGTTAAACCAAACACCCCTTTAAAAACAGTTTTAGTATTTTTTTAAGGGTAAAAGCCATAGAATACCAACGTACTTTCAGAAATTTACCACAATGAACCATTTACTTTTTTATTACCGATATCACCAATGTACTTTCAAATTTTGTTTCAACTTGAACAAAACGTTTGTACCGTTAGTTATTATGTGGCAACGTTAGTCCATTTAGCTAACGATCGTTTAAGAAAGTTGCAAAAATCGTCCCTGTGGTTTTCATATATTATTTTTTTTCGAAATTTTTTTCTTTCGAACCATTTTTTTCGAAAAAAAATTTTCGAAATTTTTTATCGAAACTTATTTTTTTCGAAATTTTTTTATGTTTCGAATTTCTTTTTGAAAATTTGTACGCACATTTTTTCGAAAAATTTTATACACATTTTTATAAAAAAAATTCGATTTTTTTTATACACATAAAAAATTTTCGAAAATTTTTATAATTTTATTATACACATTTTTATAAAAAATATTTGTAAAAAAAAAGTTATAATTTTTTTTATACACATTTTTATAAAAAAAATTTATAATTTTTTTTTATACACATTAGAAAAAAAAATTATACACATAAAAAAAATTCGAAAATTTTTTAATACACATTTTTATAAAAAATATTTGTAAAAAAAAATTTCGAAATTTTTTATACACATTCCATACTCAAAAAAAAAATTTCGAAAACAAATGTTAGAAATTTATATATATATATGAAAATCACAGGGACTAACGATGAAGAACTTAAAGACTAACGATGCAAGCGATCGTTAGTTAAATGAACTAACGTTGTCACATAATAACTAACGGTACAAACGTTTTGTTCATGATGAAACAAAATTTGAATGTAAGTTGTTCATTTCGACAAATTTTAGTAAGTACGTTGATATTCTACAGCCTTTACCTATAAAAATATCAACAAAACATAAGCCATAGTTTTACAATTGTTGGTATCAAT
>BQNB010173231.1:0-13382 GCA_026074375.1 Tanacetum coccineum
TACATTGTCCCTAAACACTTATAATAATGTATAAACCATACTCATTTTGACCATATAAGCTAAGACTTTCTATACACTTCTCACAAAGCAAAAATCAAACCAAAACACTTCTCTTTTTTCTCTCTTAGGTCCGATCACACCACAAGAACAAGAAACATTGGACTTTGATTATTCTAGCAAGGATTTACAAGTAATTAAAGGGTTTAGGTTAGTATCAAACAAAAGGGGTTTGATTTAGGTTTAGTTTGTGTTCATTTCATCATCACCATTCACACAAGGTTCATACATTATTTCTTATACTTTCATTCTACTTATTTATACATGAACATCTTATATATCAAATTATATCACCACTTAGTTTTATATTTTAACAAGTTTACAAGAAAACCAAAATATATATATATAAACAAGTAAATACTTACACATGGGTGAAAATAATTTACAAACATGTTAGAACACTAAAAAGTATTTATTTTGGTATATTACATGGACTAGTTAAATTATTAAACTAGTTGTTAAATTATTTGTTCATAAATTAGTTTATAAAGTTTTATAACTTATGTGTTGTTCTTGAAATTTATTAATATATTTTGGAGATGAGATGGACGAAACTAGGATTAGTGGATGTTTGTAATATAAAGGAGGTTGTTGTTAAATTAGAAGATGTAGTTAGATAAAATGGTATAAGTATTTCCAGTATTAAAGTTTATAAAAACATATAGGGAAAGTCGGGTTTATACAGCAAGACACGGACTTTGAGGCAAGATCGAACATTTAAAATATGAAAATACGTCTTAATAAGATTCCGTGCATATAAAAAACTCGAAAAACGGACTTAAAACGAAGAAGTTATGAATTTTTAAAGTTTTTGGCAACTAGTATTATTTTGACAGCTTTTATGAAAATAAACATTCTGATCAGTTTTCGTTTCGTGTTTTTGAGAGCTTTCGGGTTCAAACCGGCTCAAGTATAAAACTAGAAAGTTGCTCGGAATCATGTTTTGTTAAATAAACGCGAGTTTCGAGGCCTAAAAGTGTATTAAAAGTGAGAAAATATTCTTAAAAACTAGATAACTTTTATATAAAATTTCCTGCACACTTTTTATATAAATAAAAAGCTGTCGGGATTTTAAATTGGTGTTTACGAGTGTTTTCGGGTCCGTTTGGACTTTAAAAACATTAAAAAATAATATAGTATGATCTATATAATATTTATACACGTTTTAAACTTTATAAATATCATTTTATAAATTAATCGAACTATATATTAAGTGTCGTTATAGAAATAATAAAAATAATAGATCGAGCATAAAAGACAATGATTATTTATCGGACTAATAGAATACTTTACAAGTATAAATATTTAGACATTAACTGACAAATGTAACGAAAACATTGTTTTGACTTATAAACTGAAACTAAAACTAATAGGTGGTGATATAACTTTATAAAATACATTATTGTATTTATTTCAAGTGCATTATTCTTATCCGACCTATAATTAATTAGGTTGTATTCCGGTTATTTGTGACGTTATTCTTTGTTGATTGTTACTACACTCTCCCATACTTTCATTTGAGGTGAGTTTGTAGCCCCGCTTTAACTTGTTTACAATTACTTTACAAATCTCGGGGTGAGATACATTGCTTGTTTTCACTTATGGAAGCAAAAACCTTACTTTTATTCAATTGATTACGGATTAGCCTAAGCATTATGAGCTGTTAATTACTGTGTGTAAGCGCGAGTGTTATAAATAGATCTATTGGGATTGACATCTGCATTAAGGATTGGTGCCAAACATGGCCAACGGGCGTATACCATGTCGAATTTTGAATGTTACTGCATTCACATGAACACTTACAGTACCTGAAAAGATTGGCATACATACAAGTCGTAGTTTCGGTGTCATGAGCTTAGTGTAATCATAATCACTCCTTCGAATATTGTATGCCAAGCAATACACACTTTAAACATTGCAGTCCTACATTTATACTTACATAAACCTATGAACTCACCAACTTTATGTTGACACTTTTAAGCATGTATTTCTCAGGTGAATAAGATGCTTGACGTAACTGATGTGCATTGGAGTCAAAGTTTTACAAGATTACATTCATGTATTTCTACATACATTCAAATTATCAAATCTAGTTGTACTATTTCCAGTCTTTCATTTTGATGCAAACTTTGGGACAAATGTTACAACAATTCAGATTTCAAGTAAAACAACAAGATTAATTTTCAAACGACTCATTTAGAGGTCGTTCTCTCATATCTTGTGTTATTGTATTATGAAGTAACACTCCAGGACATATTTCTGCTGCGACCCATTTTGGGGGTGTTACACCTTACTCGAGAAGAGACACCTTTAACCCACTCACTAAAACTCCGAAGGAAATTTTGGCCATGGAGAGCATAAATTTCCCGCCACCACCACCCCTGATTGGAACTCCTAAAAATAGAACCTAAACAAGTTTTGTGACTATCATGGAGATAGGGGCCACAATACCAATGATTGTTATCAGCTGAAGGCTGGTAAAAGACATTCGCCGGAGCAATCAAAGGAACAGAAGCCAAGGAAGGAACGGTGTAAAAGTCATAAACATGATAAATGGGGAAGAAACCACAAGAGACCGTATGAAGTAGAAAGATCCGGTTTAACAGAGGAACTCACCTTCCTAGCATCTCCTCAGAACCGCTTGACAAACGAATCAATCATACTAGAAGGAATGATTGTGGGCCACCAGGTCTGAAGAATTTACGTAGACGGAGGCAGCTCGTCAAAGATAATGTATGAGCATTATTTCAGAAACTTTAGTGCTAACGTCCGATCCAGGTTAAGAAAATGCAAGTCTCCGTTGGTAGGTTTCTCAAGCGAAGTATACCATCCCGTGAGTTTGGTAGACCTTTGGGTGACCATGGGAGGGGCAGGAAGAAACAAGACTGTGCTAATGGAATTTGCAATAATAAAGTGTCGTTCACTATACAATGTCATAATAGGAAGAACTAGGATGAGAAGACTTGAAGCGGTGGGTTCAACCATCCTTTCTATGATCAAGTTCCCGACGGACCAAGGAATCGTCACAATGGAAACATGTAAGGAAGCCCTATGGGAATGCAGGCAATTAGAAAAGATGCAGAGCTTGTGGAAAGAAAGACAGTGGCGTCAACACACGAAGCAAATGTCTAGGATACGGAAGCAAACAATACTACGAGCAAGGAACAACCCCGGTCATAGGCTTGGCAAAGAACCAATTCTACCAAAAAAAGTAAGAGACGAAGAAAACATGGGAGAAAAAGTAACCATCTGTAGTAAACGACCGGATCAATGCATAACGATCGTAAGTACGCTATCAATCAGATGTAAGCAACAGCTAACAAATGTCCTCCAAAAAAATATGAATGTATTCGCATGGACAGGGTCAGAAGGTACAGCGGTGCAACGGTTTGTCATGGAACATCAATTGAAAACAT
Organism: Tanacetum coccineum; assembly: GCA_026074375.1. Classification (NCBI taxonomy): domain Eukaryota; kingdom Viridiplantae; phylum Streptophyta; class Magnoliopsida; order Asterales; family Asteraceae; genus Tanacetum; species Tanacetum coccineum. The sequence continues at coordinate 3,474 of BQNB010173231.1, forward strand.
ACCCTTTGGTTGAACCAGTGGCCCACAAGAAATGACCACTGACACCAGATAGAAGACAAGCATTAAAAGAAAAAGTGTTTAATTGGCTGAAGGAATGGTAATCAAAAGGGTCCAGCACCCCGAATGGGTCACCAATGCAACACTAATCAAGCTAGCAAGCGGTGCTTGGCAGGTGCAGATGGACTACTTAAGCCTCAACAGAATCTGCGCTAAAGATATGTACCCCTTTCCGAAGGTGGAAGACGGACTAGCATCTCTGATGGGATACACGTACAAATGTTTCCTACGGCTCCCCAAGGAAAATAGCCAGATAAGAACAGTAGAGGACAACGAAGAGAAAACAGGATTCCACACAGAAGAAGGAGTAAACTGTTTCACTCACATGCCAAAAGGACTCAAAAATTCTGTAGCAACACTTCAAAGAATGATAGAAAAAGTGCTAACCGATCAAATAAGCTAAAATGTAGAAGTTTGCCTAGAAGAAATAGTCGTGAAAAGCAAGAACGAGCAAAGCTTAGATGAGGACGTAGAAGAACCGCTGAAAAAATTGAGAAGAGTGAATGTGAAAATCGACCCCAGTGAAAGCACATTTGGAATGAAAGAAGTAAGGTTTCTGGGATTGACGTGGGGTCGTCGTAGGACTTCAACAAGAAGTTTTACAACTCCATAGGCAGAACACCTAACCGTTTTAGTGTAGTAAGGTAAGACTCGGGGGTTGTTATCGTTCTCTAGGGGAATAGGTTGGGAAGGCTCGAACAAGATCTAACAAAGGTCTACAGGGTTGAGAGAAGATTATTTTTGTATTTTTATTTTATATAAAGCAGGTAAAATCATGGTTTGAGAGGTCGGTTTGTTTTATCTAATTAAACTACTAATAATAAAATATATCTAAACTACTTTGGTGATAACTATATGATAAATGAACGTATTAACTTAATCATGCATTACTCCTCAGATTGCTTCTCCTAATCATGTTGCTTTGTCACACTAGTGATGATATGTGTAATTATTTCAAAAGTCATGAACGAATTACACGAACCCGCCGTCTACGTAATATTCTGTTAAAACAACGCACAAGTAAGGCAATATGAAGACTATTACAAGGCCCCTAAGAGTATATTAAATGCATTTGAAATATCTTAAGAGGAATCAACCATATTAGGGGCAAGGTAGTATGATGACTGTTACCGATGGTATCCTTTCTACACACTCGCATTTTCCTAGACGTCTATGACAATATAATATCTTATGGCTAGTTTTCGAAAGCCTAACGCTCACATCCATCACAAGAAGAAACATTAAAAGGATCTACAATCTAAGTTTCATGTAATCATAAGTGAATACTAATGGATCTAGCCTAGCATGTTATAAGAAGGTAAACAACACAAATCAATCAAACAATACATAGACATATTGAAAGATTAAAAGGATAAATGAACTTTACTTGATTAAAAGATGGATTAGAGACTGTTACAATAGGATTTTGAGTCCCTAAAGATGGCCTAAAAAGCTACCAAACTCGAATATAAAAGTTAAGGTTCGTCTCCCAAAAGTTTCACACTAAAAACCCTAGTGTCGGTTTTGTATATATAGGAAAAGCGGCGCGACGGCGTCGTGTTGAAGCCCTGACGCCGTCGCCACTTCGAAGATTCTAGGTCCACTTTAAGTCGGCTATGTTCTGACACTGTCACCAAATTTGTGACGCCGTCGATATGAAAATCCTTACGCCGTCGCTTAGTAATCGCGACGCCGTCTTTACGCTTTGTATGCACGGTTTCTTCAAAGGATTTGGTGTAGAGTCGTTGATGACATCAAATAACGTTGCATTTATACCCTCATTTATCCCGAATAAGTTACCTACTTTTATATAATTATTGCAAGAATTTGTACTTAATTGCTTAAAAGTGTTATTTGCAGTAATTAAGGAGTGATTTGTGAAGACATGCTAAAAGGCGCATATTCTGGAGCTAAAACAAAGACATTTGAAGATATCGTATTTCTGACCAATACGCCGTATCTAGAAAAGTGATACGGCGTATCAGCGCCAACTCTTCACAAGAAAACGCGTTCAACCATTCCCAATACGGCGTATTCATCTTCTGCCATACGCCGTATCCATCAAGATGACATTGAAGATACGGAGATATTTATATTTTGGGATCATAGACTATAATATTGTATATTAAACTTTTTCATGTGCACTCTAATGGGAAACACACAATATCAAAACTTCGTAAGTACGCCTCAAAAACTTTTTATACAAATATCTCACCATTCAATCAATAAGAAAAACACATACATATAAAATACTAATTACATCCCTACCCCCTAGAATCCACCCCTTTACAGGTCCACTCACCTACAATCCAATAATAACTAATAAAAAAATAATATAAAAAAAAAAAAAAAATTACCAACAACACCAAATACCAACAAATCGTTGAATTACACTAACTTATCACCACAAATAAAACCAATTAACTCACCACACTCCAATAATATTCAAATCCCCAGCTCGCGCCTTCAATCTCGCCGCACTCACTCACATCTAGACAGAGAGATAGATCACTAGATTGTGTTATGTCGCTACGCTCTCTCTCTGTGATGTCTAATGGTAGTGAGAGAGACTGCTCTCTCAATATAGATCGATTTCTTAATTTTATCCCCGTTAACACCACGCTCCCTCTAATTGTAGAGATTCAGAAGTGTTGTCACTAGATGCTTCGCTCATATGAGACCAGATCTCATACTCATTCGCTCGCTCGCGTGCTCTCTCTCGAATGTGATAGACGATCTACACATCTCTAAATATGTGTTGATCCGAATAGTAGATGCTAGTGATATTTTGTAGAAGAGTAGAGACAAGATAGAATAGAGTAATCTAGAATGAGATTTAGATCTGATCACATGATACTTGTCTACGTGTTTGAATATGCGACCTATCATTCAACTGGGTCTAGTTACGCCTAACAAGTGAACTAGATACTGGGATAGCTCTCCATATTGTGTTTTATATTACTGGACTAATAGGATCACAAATAATGTTCTATCTTTATCTTTAAATTAAGAGCTTAGTTGGACTGGCAGGTGACCCGCAATGTTTTAACAAGTATGTTCTTGATTAATTGATAAACATTTGAACAGTGAACTACCAGTATATAAAATATCGTCAAACAGTAAGTGGGTAAAGTCCCGATGGGCTAGGGTTTGACAAGATCACCATTGCTTTAATCCCTAGATATATTATAATTAAACTAAATGGATGCTTTATGCGGATGCGTTAATCGTGACAGGATTCAACGTGTGTAGGTCTTAAGATGATGTCCCGCCTAAGTCTTAAGAATGATATGCCGATTCGAGATATGAAATCATTGCAATAAATAAACAAACCAGCGTTTAATTGGATTTAATATGGCTAATACGGTTTTCTATCATTTGGCTTGTACCGCTCTTTTATCTTCTGATTGTTTTCTTGCATGTTTATTGTGTTTAGAATTGATTATTGTCACCATAAAACCTGTGCCAGTCTCTCAGGCTGAAAACCCCCCATATCATTAGAAGCGCATATAGTATAGGTTTAACAAGTAATTAAAGTAATTAAAATACTGAAAGAATATAAGGTTAACGACCTCGCTCTTAGTGTTCGACACTTTACTTACCACGAAACTCCACCCGATCGGGTACAATGCCTGTTAAAGTGTTGTTTTAGGATAAGTCGGCTAAATATAAATTTAAAACTTGGTAATCAATAAATTAACCCTACACGACAGCACATCAGTCGTAGTCTTGTCCGTTTCTTCTCTAAATGAGTCCAAGTCATGTGTATTTCCCCCAAATGTCATCTAAGTGCTAAAAACATGAAAACAAATGATTAAGCACATAATCTGGGCATATTTGCATGATTTAGGGGGTTAAATGACCCTGAAAAAGTGTATAAAATGACATCTCATCAAGTGGCCTCATATGGCTCTAGTGGTGGTATAGCCAGAGTAGATAGAGGCTCTGCTACCTCGAATGGGTCATCTTTTTAGGGGTCTCCCTCAGACTCATCCTTAAAAGGGTCAGACTCAGGGTCTGCCACAACATGATGAATAGTTTATACTAGCACGCACATAAGATGTTTGGATTCTCTCTTTCAATCGTGTGTATAATACAAATCTAACAATTATGGAAATGGAAAATAACAACTACATTACATGACATTAGCAAAATAAATTACCATAGGCTTGTAAGGATCAAACCTCCACCACTGAAGGGCGCAAGTAATAGACATTACTACTATACAAATAATCGTTTTACAGTGGTGTTGGTATGTAGTAAGAAAACATAAACGAAACTGAAAATGGGAGGGAAATATTTAGGGTGGCTTTAGTGAATCTGGGGGAGAAAGTGTTAGCTAATAAATTAAAAAAATACAGCGTTGTAAGGGTTGATAAGCCAAAACATCAGACAAGAGAGTACAACTCCGAACACAACTCACATCAATCTAACTTGATTTTAGTGAACACATAATAACATCACACTAGGGCTTAATAAATCATCTCCCACACATGAGTTTTTAAAACTCATAATTACAATCTAACTAATGACCCGATTTGAGGTGGATCAACATAACATGGCGATCATTTAACAAACATATAGGGGTATTGACTTAACTTTTCTTCCCTATTCTTCTGTGAAATAAATATTACGATTAATCCATAATTTGTCCCCAAAACTGTATTACAAGGATAAATGCGACGTTAGCAACCGTGTACTCAAATAATTAACTTAGATAAAAACAATAATGTACTAAAAAGGCGAGTACATAGCAAAGGGTAGCTAAGGCTGATTTGGTTGTAATAAATGTGTTTTAAGGGTGACAAGTGCCTTATTAATACAGGTCAGAATTAACCAGAACAATTATGATAACCGTGAAAATAGATAGGCTCGGAAGGGTTTACTAGGGTATATCCATTCCCCCCTGCACTAAAAAATAATAAGTTGCATGTCAAGGGTGTGGGATAGTATATATATTTAATCGAGGTGACCATCAAACAATTACAGGTTAAAAACATGGTTATTCCCTAATGCCTATTACTCCCCCGTCCCAAAAATAAGATGTCCAATGACTTTTTTTCCGAGTCCAAACTGTTCAACTTGGACCTTAAACTATTTTTATTCTCTTTCTGCTGTTAATATAAATACTTGAGAGAAAAACTTATGCACTTAGAAACACACGGTAAAACCCAATCATTTGATATATTTTGCATCAAGATATATAACACACACAAAAATAGTTAAGGTTAAAGTTGAACCAGTTTGACTTTAAAAAGTCAAACTGAACACTTATTATGGGACGGGAGGTAGATCCATCAAGTTAGCAAATATGTAATATTTCAACTATGCGGTCTCAAAATGCATCACAAAAAACAAGTTCTAGATTTAATATATCTACCTGCACAAGAGTCATAATATAAATTAATACCGAAAAAATAACCCGAATAGGCTACGTCCAAAAAGGCGACAAAGACCAACGTACATACATCCGTAACGACGGAATAGGACATATATGACTCATTCGTAACCTTAACTTGCGAAAGCTAAAGGTATAAACTATCTCGTGTATCAAAAATGGATACCCGAATTCCTATAGATCTAAAGGCTAATCTCACATTTTGGGGGTGGGATTTTGACGGTTTTTGTGCTAGTCATATAAATTCCTATCCATGAGACGCAATTAATACTTGATTTTCGTCGGTATGTTTAATACACATTTTTTAGATTTTGGTTAAGAATGACCTTTTATGCAATGTTTCAATATATTAACCCCATAAATTTAAAGGACAAAAACAAATGCAATTGAAAGCGAATAGTTTTTAAGGCTCATTTCCCCTACACTTAAGTTGAACATTGTCCTTAATGTTCTTTAAAAGTACTCGTAAAACGAATAAAGGAAAAAGAAAACAAGTAAAAGAAACTAGTACTCCCCTGGTTTGCTCAATAATGGGGAAAACATGCCACAACTTGTTAAAGTCGACCGCAATGAATCGTCTAGATGAAACTTCCTAAGAACTCTCCACCAAGCTTCTCTTTATCAAATATTAACCGGTAAATCAAAGACAAAGAACAACTGGACAAACCCCCAGAGTAGATAAATTGGCAGGATAATGATATATACAACGAAACTTTAGGGTTGACTCTATAAAAGCAGTAAAGATAGGATGAAAATGATGATATAATCATAGGTTTCTGTAGGTTTACAAGAAAATTACAAATTTTAGATATTACAATCAATTTATTTAACGAAAAAAGTAAATGAAAATTCTCGAATTTTCACATGGCTAGGGGTGTGACGCCGTCAGGATAACTCCTGAGGCCGTCTCCAGCCACTGTTAAGATTTCTTCTTCGTTTTTATTAAAAAATTTCCTGCATGCAATCTTATTAGTTATATCCTGTAGAAAATACTGCATAAAACCTGAGATTAATAGTACAATCATATGCTTAATAGTCGAAACTGACGCGAATTAATCTAAAACAATTTATTTAATATGTATGAATTGGTTCTTATAAACCGGATATTTTCTCCTTATAATTTTATTTATGCAAAATACCCTTTGATCGTTTAATGAAGACGAAGTTTAAAAACAAAATAAAGCATGATTACAACATAATTCAAACAAAAAAAGAATAAACGATAAAGGAATTAAAACACACGAACTCCGCAAATGTGGGAATTAATAAATACTCCCTTCCGTCCCCTTTTATTATACACTTTTCTTTTTTGGGATGTCCCAAATTTAATTGTCCACTACTAAAAAGTAGATAGGTAAGTTTAACACGTTTTTACTATAAATACCTCTTATATGAAATTAATAATTACAAACTTAAAGAACACTGTTTAATTAATTAGCTAATGGGTAAAAATGTCATAATTGTCAAAAAATAAGAAAAGAGAAAGCGAGTAATAAATTCAATTTCTAACTATGTGTTTTTTTGGTCTGAGGGACAATAATTTTGGGACGGAGGGAGTATTAGGTTGCCTCTCAAAAAGCGTTTTTCTTTACTTACGAGTCTTGTAGCTAGACTCGAAGTCACACGTCTTTACGTGACTTCTTCTTCATCTTCAACTCCAGTCAAATATTTAGGTCCGAGCTCTAGGCATTAGCGTTTGTATAAAAGCCCTAAAATTTATTGTCTCATACACGTACTCCACTCCTATTCTCAAACTTTCCTTGTCCTCCTCGGGTCCTTTGGTAACAGACTTTTTGCTCTTTTTCTATTTTCTAAGTCTGATAATGAGTTGTACTGTTCTATCTTATGGGGCATTTTATAGGCAACTTCATCGGTCCCGTTTGTGAACCTCACTACTCCTTCGGGTGGGTCATGAGTCATGTTGGATATTTCAATAAAGGGTTTTCCTAGTACTACTTGTGACAGCCTAGGGTCAATGATTAAAACCAATATCCTCAACAATCATGAAGTCTATGACATAAGTGAAGTTTCCTACGAAGACGTGCATTCCCTTAATCCTTCCCATGAAATTGTTCACAGCACATTGTAAAGTCCCTATTTGTATCTCTTCCCCTATGGCAAGTTTTCTTCTCATGGATCCTATTAAACAACATTCGGGTCATGACATTCATAGGGGAGTTAAGATCTATGTAGGCTTTTTCAACATGTACATGTCTAACGTTGCATTGTATTTTAAGGTTTGATGGACATCCCTTTGTGATGATGGGGTTTCTAAGAAACAAGGATGGAATCGGGCCACTCATTAGGACTTATATAAGCCTAGTGTTTCTCACTAGTCAGTAATATGACCAAAGTATCTCCTACCTTTCTAACCCTTTAATATCGCATGTCCCTCATATTCAGGTCATTTCTTCATGAGAATCCTCATACTTACCTAATTATTTCAATAAACATGATGTCTCCGTCGTCCCCCTTCGTGCAAACAAATTCTATGTCAAATGATTGGTGAACCAAGCCGAATGACTCAAGGAACGAATTGACTTTACGAACCTTTTCCATTATGAATGAAATCAATGGATTAGGTGGTGAGGGTGGGGTGGTTATTCGGACTATATGGTTTGATGAGTGGGTCGGTTCCTCTTTTGTCTCCTAGGTTCACATCTAAGGGTGAGAAATTAGGTAAAAGTTGAGGCTCCGGTTCATCAAAACTAGGAATTTCCCTAGAACTAAGAGGAATGTCATGATTACAAGTATTCAAGCCTAAATCCTCTAGTGGTGTTTCGTCTAAAGGTTTTACCTCAATCGGGATTCCTATAATCTCTTTTACTTCATCCGGATAAGTTACGGGCGGTGTGCTTTCCTCAAATGATGGGAGGACTTGTGGGGAACTTTGTGGGTTCGGTTTTTTCCGCATCATATCGGGACTTGACGTTTTGGTTATTGTTTGTACCAGGCTTAAAGCCAAAGGTACTTTCCCTCAAAAAAGGTGGACTGGGAAGATTGTGCGGATGTATTTGACACATAGTAACTTTGGTGAGACAAATTTAGGTGCATGGAAAGATGCCTTTTCTGTATCAGCTTTTGAGAATTCATGACCATTAAGGGGCTCGAGATCTTCAGTGTCGGGGTACCTCGTAATTTTTTTGATCTTTGTGAATTTATTCTTTTTAACCCTTATATCTTCTTTTAATTTCTCAACAACTTCTGAAGAGATTTGCATGAAATCACTTCCTATAACGCACATGTATTCTTCAAGTTGGTGAACATTTTCTTCTTGGTCAAATATGAAATTTATTACGAGACATTCGAATTATTTCTGATGTGACGGTTCTGGGGGTAGTTGACGCATCATGTTGCTTGACATTCCAAAAACGCTTTCACTCCTTCCCATTAGTGAGATTGCCTTTTCCATGAGCGTACCAACCTTACACTCCATGACTCCTAATAATTGTTCAAGGTCAGGGTTTTCATAGTCAATGCTCTCTTCTTCTGGGACGACGGGGTCGTTCCATCCTTCTTCTTCGTATTGGGCTAAATCCTCAATGGTTTCCCATGCTACTTCTGGCCTTAATTTTCTAAGTCTCCCGCCTGCTGCATAGTCAATGGCCATCTGGGTGGTGTAGTCGACATGATCGTAAAAGATTTGAACTTGAAGCCATAGATCAAGACCATGATGAGGGACTTTTAGGAGTAAGTCCTTGAAACGAGTCCACGCGTCGTAGAGAGATTCATCTTGACGTTGTTGGAACATCAAGATATCATTTCGAAGTTCAGCAGTTCTTCCCGGTGGGAAAAACTGTGCGAGGAAACGAGTGGTGAGATCATCCCAAGTCGAGATGGATCCCGCGGGTAGACGATCAAGCCAATTGATAGCTTGGTCATGAAGAGAAAAGTGGAATAGACGCAAACGAGTAGTATTTCTTGTATCACCATTAAGGTCAATGGAATCTACAATTCTGAGAAAGTCCTTAAGATGTTGGATCGGGTCTTCGGATCTGAGTCCATGGAATGAGCATCCGTTTTGCACCAACAAGATGGTGTCGGGTTGCAGAGGTACCACATTGTTCCCTTCGGGGAGTTCAATGGTGTTCCTGTAGCCTTCGTGGCTAGGTTTGGAGTAATCTCCAAGAGTACAGATAGGATTTCCGTCTCCCATAGAGGTCAACGAAAAGATTTACAAAACAAATAACACGAAGAAAAGATAGACTACGAGAATGCTAATATACTGAAAATAAATTTATCACTTAATAGGAATCAAGAGAGTAGACCTAAGCTAAAAAATGGTCGAAACTTAACTATTCCCCGGCAACGGCACCAAAAACTTAATTTGGGGTCGTCATAGGACTTCAATAAGAAGTTTTACAACTCCCTAGGCAGAACACCTAACTGTTGTAGTGTAGTAAGGTAAGACTCGAGGGGTTGTTATCATTTTCTAGGGGAATAGGTTGGAAAGG
>BQNB010173233.1:0-13382 GCA_026074375.1 Tanacetum coccineum
ACATAAACCTATGAATTCACCAACTTTATGTTGACGTTTTAAGCATGTTTTTCTCAGGTCAATAGGGCACGAGGTGCCAAGATATATTGGGGGTCACTCTGTGGAGAGTCAATATTAAAGATTTGGGGTGTATTATATTTTGGGACATTTGTTATAAACCAAAATCTTTACTTATGTTGTCAAACAATTTAAAGCCACGAGCTTATGTAATGAACAAGTAATTTGTTAAATCTAATGTATATTTTTAAACGACACGTTTAGTGGTCGTTCTCATATCTTATGCTATTGATCTATGAAGTAACGCCCTCGGATATTCAACATTCCGCTGCTACCCAGATTTGGGGGTGTTACATGCTAATCTAAGCCTAAAGGTGAAATCGTCTACTTAATAATAATTACTTGCATATGTGTATAGTACTATGGTACGCCTTAATGAGTTCGTTTACTTCAATATAATATGAGCGATGCGGTTATCTTTGAAATGTTTGTGAGACTTTACTTATTTCCTTTTGATGATATTGAAATTCGGCGTAGTTTGTTAATTTCGCTAGTTATTTTATCATTCGACTTCGAGTTTGTACACTCTCATTATGCTTTTGAATCGCATATGTTGTTTCGTAATCTATCATGTAACATTTCTTAATTTCAGGTCATTTTACGACTCCTATTATTCGTCACTATTTATTTTGGTCCGATACGCGTTCACTTTTAATTTAACTTTTAAGCTAAATCGCGTAGACTAGAAATAATCATTTTATGTAAACGGTCATCAAATAAATTAAGGTTTACATCAACTAAGTAATAAATAATTATTAAGAAGATAATTATTAACTTTGCATATTTTTTTATTGGTCACGTAAAAGGGTTATGTTTCGTAATAAAATACGTTTGGACACACCTCGGAAATACCTAGACTTACCTAGACTCGAACCAATACCCCACTTTTAAAACCTTAACATAAAAATTTAATAAATTTTGTGTACATAACCCACTAGGGGTCGGTTAGGGGTCCAAAACAATTAGGAAATCTTCCTAATGATCTCTAAAGTACTATTACATCTCTTGGCTAATTAACACTTGTCCTAATGGTCCCTTAGCTAACAATTACACAATAGGTAATAACCCATTTGGTCTTTGTTCTTGCCTATGCTGCGGTTAAACACAACACACACACAATCATAGGATTTTCAATATCTTAGCAAATCTTGTACCAAAATCCTCTAATTAAAACTTGTACTTAGTGGTTTAACATAATACAATGTGTAGTTAACTATAAACTACAAAACCACTATATAGGGCTCGAAATTGGTTTAGGATGGAACTAGGAAAGCCAACTAGCTCATGAGCCTATATAAACACCCTCATGATAACACATAACCCTCTCCTACAACTCACAAACACTCTCTAAACCGAGAACACTCTTATTTCCATCTCCATTATTTCGTTAGCAAACCATAATCCGAAGCAAACACAACACAAACCCGCTCCATATTTTACAAAGCAAGGATTATAAGACTTTAAGGGGTACACGAGCTAAGGAATTGGGTTTATAAGCTTTGGAGCTTAAGTTATACACGTTGGGGTGTATACGACCCGTGTTTACTTTGTAATCCAAAACCAAGAGCCTTAGGACCCTTGTAAGTCAAACGAAACTTATTTAGACCCATATTTTACTCGTATATATTCATGTCTAGTCAAAAGGCTCACGTTAGTAGGTGAATAATCAACTAACGTGAGCAACCACGCATGTTTAAATACAAAACCATGCGTGTTAATAACGCATACATACTGAACTATCTCTTGTGTGGTGCTAATGCAATTAAAAAGGTGCTAAGATGACTAGAACTTTTAAATGTGACATTTAAACTCGTTAACCAAGAAACTAAACATGCGAAATTGGTTCCCCACAAACTCGAAGTACAATAAAAAACTACACAGAAAACTTCATTGTTTGAACAAAATGATTGTGGCATGGCTTGAACACGAACGTATGACCCTATTAAATGGATGCATGTGATAAAACGTAGACCTATAGCGTTGCTTATATCAAACCTATTTAGTTTACAGGCGTGTTAACAAGTCCTTAATACCCTACTATAGTTAACAAGCCACTGGTGGACTCGTTTTAGCCCAACAGGCCACGGCCCATAAGCATTCGGCTTATAAATAAGCTCTACGAGCTTACTAAGGCTAAGGAGTGCTTATTAGTTTGTAAGGACCCTAAAAAACTTTAGAATAGCAAACAAACCCCTAATGGGCTTACTAGCCCACTAACTGAGGCCCAATTCGAGCAAGATATGCTCACAAAAGCTTATGATAGCCTTATCGGTGGACTTGTAAAAAGCTAAAAAGGACTTCATGAACCAAAGTAAGACTAGAATTTACCCTAAAGGGCCAAGGTTAGACCATTTAGAAATCCTTTGGACCCTCAATGTGGCTAATAAACCCATTAACGGGCTTATTAAGCTTATTGGGAATAAGTTGAACCAAAAACAAGACAAATGAGCTCAATAAGGATCGAAATAAGTTAGGGAATGCTAATGGACTTGGTTTTTTCTTTCAAATTCGGGTTGGAGTTATTGGACCACGAGCCCAATAAGCACAAAAAAAAGACAAAATAAGCTCTCCTCCCCGAGCTTATTTTCAGCTTAACCAACTTAAACAAGCCTAATGAAGACAATTGTGCTTTTTAAAACTAAATCGGACCACTAAAACGCTTATTAGACCTTAACAGGCCCAATAAGCCCAAAATAAGCTCGTCTAAGCTTATTTATAAGCTGAGGCAGCTTATACAGCTTAAAGGAACTTATTGAAACATAATGCCACTTGTTGGAACTTAAAAGGACTTAAAATGCGATTTTTGCAAACTTAAGGGACTAAAAGTAATCAAATTGATGAACTATAAGGTCAAAACTTGCAATAACACATTATTAAGAGGGGTATAAATGACTGATTGACACTTTTAGAACATAAGGGGTTATTTTAAGAATATGAGGACTAAAAGTGTAAATAGTGTAAAGTTAGAGGACTAAAAGTGTAATTACAAAAACTTAAGGGTTTGAAATGTAAATAGTATATATTTCATAAACCTAGGGGCTGTTTTGTAATTATAGAAAACTAAAGGGTATTTTGTAAACGAAAGTGATTTTTGTAAACACTTAACGAATCGGACGAGTTATATATTTATCATATATTATAACAAGTTAACCACGACATTAATAAAATATAAATAATTTATTAATTAAACGTTTTATACTATAACAATAACGTGTGAAATCATATACCTTACCAAGACCATCAACAATTTCAACACATTAAACCCGTACACCACCACACAAGTGATTAACAGTATATTAAACTACAACATATTGTAGATTTATACATTGATCTTTAGCCTAAATTGTAGACTAAGACTGGCTGTATTACTTAGTGTATTTAACGGTGTGATTCAAACTTGTATAAACTATTACATATCATGAGGAACTATTTACAAAGTGAGTTCATAGCCCCATGTTTTACAATTATTTAAATGATTTACCTCTTTGTGGTGAGGACATGATTGTTTTCCAAAATAGACACAAGTGTACAATTTTATTACTTTGATTTCTTTTTGCCTAAGTACGAATAACCCACTGAGCCTTTAATCAAGAACATGTCAAAAACTGGATCGTAAGCGTTAATGTTATGAGAGATCAATTTGGGAATGACATCCACCGTTCGCGTGACAAACTAACAACCGGAACGAACATTATAGACATTCGGATTTGGATTTTATCGGAGTTAGAACATCATTCATTAGGCATTATTTTGTAATTTATTGCATTCATACATGTCGAGCTTCATTGCAAGAGCTTAGGAAGAACGTAATTAAATATTTTATTAATGATGTTGTCATTTGATGGCTTAATCAAACATCTAGGAAATCTTGCGGTCCTACAATTGATATTACATAAACCTAATGAATTCACCAACTTTATGTTGATATGTTTTATAAAAAAAAGCATTTTTTCTCATGTCCAATAAGGCACCTGGGTGCTCAGATACAGTGAGGTCACTCTTTGGAAAGAGTCATACTAAAAAGAAATGGGCGTATTACATTTTGGTAACATATTGTTATAAACCGAAAATCTTTACTTATATGGCTCGAACAATGTGAAGCGCATGAGCTTATGTAAATGAACAAGCATTTTGTTAAATCCCATTATCTTTTTAAAAATGACACGTTGTGGTCGTTCTTCATATCTCGTGCGATTGAACTATGAAGTAAACGACCCTCGGATATTTCAACATTCCGAGTTGCATACTCAGATTTGGGGCTGTTACACACCTCCTCTTTGCTTTTTGATCTTGGCCCTTTAATTCTTTTAATCATTGGATGCCCCTTTTAGACCGTAAGATTGGAATGTTGCACACGGATTGCCAATCTGGCAATCCCATAAGTTGGGAGCTCTTGTGCTTCTTTTGCATTGTTTTTAGTGTAAAATTATCATAAAAGGTGTGTTTGTTTTGAAGTCGCGTACCACTCTTGTGTAAGTCTTGACCAATCGTTGATCAACATTGGTGACGTTTTGCCTTTGCTGAAGTCATATCTTGGTACAAGCACTTCTTAGTTAATGCTGGATAGAGGGGAAAAGGACTTACCTGCTCAATTTAAACATGGTAAACTTGGGACGAAGGGTGGAACAGTAAAAACACCCATTCGCCCTTTTTTCTTTTAAAACTTTGTTTTGAAAGTTTGTAGCTGAGGTTTAAAAAGGTTACCTGGCTCGTTTTAAGAAAAGGATTGGGCCGGGTGAATATAGATTTGGTAAATTGGTAAGGTTATAGATTAAGGCTAACGACCGTTAGTCTTTTATTAACAAAGGACTAACGGTGTTATGAATTTAAGGACTTTTGGTGAAAATGGTTTAACATTAAGGGTATTTTAGGTATTTTAAGGGTTTTTGTCTTTTGTGAGTTACCATTGTTGACCATGGTTGATTATTTGACCTTTTTGCTATCAAACTTCCGTCTCTATGCACTCTTCAATTCCGTGTCCGTGTTTGCTAGTTTGACCGTTTTCTTGTGATTTTTGCATTATCCGTACCTACACATCACAAATGACAAAACAAGCAATATACATGCATAATTTGCACAATTTGATTATTTTAAGGCCATTTTTGGTATAAAAAGGATATGTGATTTCTCACATATCAGCCCCCTTAAATACACGGCCGGTCCCCTTAAAATTAAGGGGACCGCCCACCTATTTAAGGGGACCGGCCCTAGGTAGATACCTCCCGCCAGTTTGTCTTATAAATACTACTTGACTTTTCCCCATAATTTTCCTCACCTTTTGCACCTCATTATCATTCTGCTCTAAACCGCCACATACCTCTCTAAAATCCTTTGATCATTTAATCATAAAAGCTTTGTTTCCAAGTGACCAATCTTAATTCCTCAAGTGCAAAGAAGAATACTTTCATCATCAAGGTGAAAAGTTATTAATACCTTAGAGCTGTCAAAGCAATATTGATTGCATCCATAGTCACATACGTTTGTAATCATTTGTACAGCTTGTATTTAGTGTGTAGTAGTTATATCATGCTAACTTTGAAGTAAGAGTAGATCCAGGTGATCTTACTCAAGTAGAGGTTAACTATTTGTGAAATAAAAATTGTGGGTGAAGTAAAGTCTTGAATTAGTGAATAATGTGAAGTTTTGAAGTTTGTTAAGAATTTTAAAGTTTTGAATAGTGAATAAGATAGTGAAGTCTGTTGTGATAGCTGGGTTCTAGCTAAATTAAACTCGACAATTATCTTGTTGTCCCGTAAATCGTGTAAGCGAACGTTGTGACGGTTTTCTTTCTCCGCCATAAGGGAGTTAGTTTGACATAGTGAAGAAACTCTCGAGTTAGGTGCTCGGTGAGTTGGAGTTATGGTGCGAAAGAAGGTGCTTCGGTACCGAGACCACTATAAATCCTCGCGTGTGTTTTGATTGTTCATACTCATATCTCTTGACTCACTTGTAACATTTCATATACGTTATAATGTTCATATTGTGCATGCATTGGTATTCACCAAAAGTCGAATCGAAATTTACAAACAAACATAAACCATAAATAAAAGCGATAAACTATTCAACCCCCCCTTCTAGTTTTCCACAATGTTGTTATCAAGAGCCCACGCTTATAACAGAAATTTAAAAAAAATTGTATTTAAAAACTTGAATCGATCTATGGAATCAGAAAAATATTTATAAGAGAGCAATCTATGCAAAGACCCGCCACTATTTTAAAGTGATGTAATCATTTATTGTAAAAATAGATTCGCAACTTATGAGAAGTCAAAAGATCTAGAAATCTATTGCATGTTATTACCAATGTGATTTTCTTCCCTTTTCAAAATAATCCTCGAAACTAAAAAGGAAGAAATAGTACCATATTGATAAACAAAACTAAGATTATTAAAAAGAAAACTTTCTAAAAAAAATGAGGCTAAAATGGTAGAATTAAAATCTTTGCCACGTAAATGTACTACGAAGAATAATTATTGTGAATCCGCAAAAGATATATGAAATCTTTACTAGTAACTCACCAAAGGTAATAATACCTGTCCAAAGATACTAAAATAGATATCTTTTTCACATAATTAACAATATACAGTTCCGGAATAGGAACACTATATTAGTAGCTTATGCTAAATTTAAAACACAATTATTACTAGCTTAAAACACGTTGATGAAGTTTTTCTTAGCAAGACATGAGGGTTAGTACATTTCTTAAGGCCACTCATCCGAAAAGGTCGCGCAAAGTTACGTGCTATTGAAGAATCAAAAAGAATCTAACAACTCTACCACTTGATTAACTCATTGGAAATTTGAAGTTCATGAAGATATAATAACGAAAGAATCTGAGACGGCAAAAGCATAAGATAAACAAATAGATCATTGCTATTTGAAGCTAGAAATGAATCTAGTTATGAAAAAAAGCTCAAGTAGTTCCGACTTGAAGACGAAGAAAAAGCCATGGCCATAAAGAAACAACAAGAAATTTTTCAAAATACGAGGTAGGTTTAGTACGACAACCACACGATGAAAGAAAGCCATTCCAAAAATTAATAATGACCAAAAATGCAAAAGCGAAAGAGGAAATGTATTATAAATGCTGTGATCCAAATCACTCATTATGGTGAAAGTCCAAAAGCTACGAGAATCTATAATCAAAAGTCATTTGTTGAATATTTTGGATGTGATAGGCGACAAAGATTAAGAGAAGAAGACAAAAGATGAAAAAAAGTCTATGGCTAAAGCATCGAATGAGTGTACTTTCTTTCCGAAACTGGGAATACATTAGTAATGACCAATACATCATTAGACGAAAAGAACTTAGATAGTGAATATTAGACGACTATGCATAGTAGGACTAAAAGATCAAGGCTAAAATAAAAGTCTAAAACAAGCTAGAATTCAATATAGAAAATGAAGTACTATAACTAAAAGATAAAATAAATCTAGATAATGAACAGGAAAAGAAGTTAGTGATGAATGCACAATTTGCAATACACTATAGATTTGAAAATGAAAACTTAAGGAAGAAATATCTAGGCTAAATCAAATTGATAAATAGTCACTCCACTTAAGAAAATAATAAGTTCTCAAAAACCCTCCGGAGATAAAACCGGTCTAGGATTTAATTTTATCAAAGGATCTTCTAGTGAAACCAAACAAGTAAAATTTGTAAAAGCACAAGAGATCGATTCGAAAGAAAATTGGTAGAATAAAACACATTTTCAAAAACAAAAATTCTACTCATTAATAATACTAAAAATTCCGATTGCGAGAGATAACGAGGTAAAACTTTTTATAAACCTTCTGTCAAAACCTGGATTAGTTAATAAACCCAAAATGAGTGACTAAAAAACTCCTCCTTTCGAGAAGAAACTAATAGTCTTTATCCTCGGTCAAAAACACCTCAACCTAGAAGAGACCAAGTGAAAAAAAAATGACCTAACACTAATACACAGCAATGTTGACATCATCCACATCAACCAAGCATTCACTCAATGTGGAAGATGTAGCACCATGTAAGTGTTACGAACAAATGAAAAAGACATTGTGGAAACAATAATTTTCGGATACCATGAAACATTGGGGACTCAAATGACTAAGTCTCTCAACCTTTGAATTTTTTCGACATCTACAAACATTCCTTGTCTTCGACAAATGGATTTAAGAGTTCATGAGTAGGATTCTTATGAATCCTTATCCTTTAAAGCTTCTATCATGAAGACATTGAAGAAACTCATTTTAAAGTCTAAGGTACTCCTTAACTTTCCCATCTCGTAGAATATAGGTCATAAGTAATATTTATTGTGATACAAAGATATATTATATAATTTTAGTCTGTAGAATATATTATCTTCACTAGAAATACTTTTGTTTGTTCTATAGATTTTAAAAAAGACTAGTTCACTATGAACTATCTTTTCTCATAGTCCTATCAACATACTTTTAAATGAAATGGAAATCTTTTATTGACCAACGTATAGACGAACTCAACGTAGATGAAGAAGAGTGAGCTAGTGATAAACAATAACAAAGAAGTAGGCATAGTCTTGCGAAGATCCTCGAAACACTATGTTATGAAACAAACTCCCTTCGACCTCGTACGTTCGTCCTCAACGTGTTAACATCATCTACGCAATAGTAATCGTCTTGTCGAAATTCTCAACATTCGTCCTATCATTTCATTATCTTCGTTATCCACTCTCGTCTCACTTCAAATCAAGTCAATTAATTTTTTCATCCGAAGAAATTAATTCTTCCTCTCGACAAGAAGTCTTGTCTCTAAGTTCATCACTCTAATTGACTTCTTGATTACTCATCCGACATAATCCAAGAAATATTTTTATTTAACTGAAAAGTAATTAAAAATGTCCAATAATCATTCTAACTTATAATGCAAAGAAGAACAATGAATATTGATAACTAAGCTTTTATATTAATTGCTAACTATGAGATTGATAATGAACTGATATTGATTGATTTCTCTAACTATGTCGTAAGGGTTCCTTTTATATACTAAGGAAAACCCTAATCCTGGTTTACAAAACGCGTAAAAGATAATGCATATCTTTTCCTATAATATTTCATGCATATCTCTTAAAACGGTACTAACTATTTTATACTAATGGTACTAACTATCTGAGCAGTACTTAACATTTTGTACTGTTAGTACTAACTATTACTAGCGGTACTAAGTATATAACTAGCGGTACTAAGTTAGGAATGTATAATTCCCAACATATTTCATCTGAAATATTCAAGTATCTTTAACATACAATCGCAAACATTAAAGGTCATATCCAAAAATTCATATTCAAGCCTTTTAAAAACATATGTTAAAATGCTTTTCCAAAAGCTAAAAGCTAACATCAACCGCCGTGTGACAAAGATCTTACAAGTTTCTACATAAGTGATTCGTAGTTTCTATTATATACACATCCTAAGACTAAGTACTTTCACTTCCGTTAGTCTTTTCATCCCTTTAGGAATGTCATGATGTTTTATCGCCATGAGGATCAAACTTGCCCATCGATCTTAGGATAGAAAACTAATCAAAATCTACCAAAAATTTCGTAAACGTGTCATTATCTATTTAATAGTCTTGTTACTATTAAATATATTTCGATAAATCTTGACAACTTAATTATTTCATCCGAAATATTTAAGTATCTTTAATTGGCGAAATGCAAATTAAAATGTCACTCTTTATTTATGTCAAACTCGTTTCACAAAAACCTTAATCATGCCTCTATTATTAAATAGATGGTTAATATTTTCCGTCCACCTTTTCCGCTACTACCTTTAAGATAACCTCATACCTCGTCGTGTGATTGTTCTATGAACATTCACAATACTCGAGAAAAGCTACATAACTTCGTGGATGAAGTTCGTTGTATGCTAACCATCATTCGTCTTGACATTGTCAAGCTCATCGCTTACGTCTTTATTCTTCTTCATTTTTCCCTTTTATTCCAAAATTTATGTCCGGATGAGCACGAACTAAAAGGGAAGGGAAAATACTCTCAAGAACTCACATTGGTGATTCTTATGCACCAAAAACCACATCAAAATCCTTCACCATAACCCTCAAAATCAAAACATCAAATCATCCAATTATCCAAAATACGCTAGGGGCAATCACTAACAAGTCAATCGACAACATCTATTGTGATAAAAATGCCGAAAGCAACCGCCGTCGATATCTCTCTCACTAAATCATACATCCCTAAAGTATCTTAAATTCCCGGCTTCTCTCCCACTCTCGCCCAATCTATTTTCTCTAAATCCTTCTCACAACTAGGAGTACATGAAAATCTATTTTAATACATTGTTGAGATATGCTAAAAACATTTTTTTTCATGCATAAAGACCTCTAACTTGTTGTCAAAGTATATAATCTAATATATATTTTCGACACTCTTGATTGAATCAAGGAGTACTTGAACTATTTCTTAGGTTTTACGTTTATTAGAGTCGAAATAATTCTTACTCCACATTTGTTGCATTTAGGCACACACTAGGATTTCAACATAAATCTCATTTGATGATATTGAAACCTATTTTCCAATTAACATATCTTTCTATTATACTACACCTAATAGATTGTCTTCATATTGATATGTTCCTTTAATTGCTTTCTTGGATGATCCTCAATTACAAATATAGATAATTGATTGCTACTTGCTATATGAAATGATTTTGTTCTTAGTATAAACTAGGCCTTTGCATGCTCACTTAGTAAAAGCCATAATTTTACAACAACACTAATTAAACTTGTGAAAATTCTTATGTGTTGCTCATCTTAGGTCTTAGTATTATTTCACACATGTTTGTTTGCCAAACATTATGTGAAATAGTTCTAATTTATACTTGTTCAAACTAGTTATTTGCATGATTACTTGCTAAATGCTATTGTCATAGAAAGTTGGACTTGCTTCAAAATTGATCTCCAAAACAAGACCTTTCTTAAAGATTTCTGAACAAAACCCCATTTTTTGTCATCTAAAATTTTTTAGATGGGTGGCCCCCTTATATTTAAGGGGACCGCCCACCTATTTAAGGGGACCACCCTTTGATTCACAAATTTTTTATTGTTTTCTTTGCCCTCTTCTACCTAGCCACACCTACTGTTTTCTAAAATTCCTAAACATCTCTTGGACTTGTTATTTTAACAATGTTCATCCACCCTAAATTGCACCTTTCTCCAATTATAAATACATTCTCATCCTCACCATCATCACCACAATCATCTTCACTAATGACATCTCCTAACAAACCAAAATCCAAATCCTCAAGAGTAGCAAAGATAAGTGTAAGACCTATTTGGAGAAAGAAATTGAACACTTGCGACACATCAAGTATGTATATATATATATATATATATATATATATATATATATAATAATAAATATATATAATTAATATATGATATATCTATATAATATATATATAATATAATGAAGCCAAATGATATGAAGGACGGAGATCATTTCCTTCATCATTTCATTTGGTTTATAATCATCCTATTTGTTTTCCTTTATGCATCCAACGGATTTTGTGACTGATATTATCTTGTTTATGTGACACATACGTCCATAACGTTTTCTTAACCTCGTAATCTTTCTAGGCTTTATCGCTAAAAATTTCTCAATCGCAGCACGTCTTTCTGACGAACTGTCTTTGCATTCCGCATATTGTTTCCTCATATCTTCTTTTGCCACCATTGCATCGTTTCTGAACATACGCTTGGATTTCTTCGACGGTATGGGAGGGGAACAAGCTATAAATTAGGAAGTACAAAGAGTATTAATATAGAAGATTGAAAGAGTGGATGAATATGTAAGTGATTTGGGTTGATTATATGAAAAATGGTAGATAAAAATATGTATTTATAAGTAAAAAGGGTGTTTTAAATATATCCGTTTATATTTGTTACCCAACGTTCATATTTAAAAAAAATGAAAAACGGGAGTGAATGAGTTGGTGAGGGGACCTACGTTGGTACCCTACGACGGTGCCATTCGTCTTAAAATTTGTCTATTACGAGCGAAAAACGCCCCATACCCTGCCCTCTGACCCACAAATTTTATACTACTTACGTAACCATCTATCAATTTTTTATTCCATTTTTCATTTTCTATATTAAAAGCAAGAATCAAACAAATGTTTATCGCCTTTTCAATGTGAAACTCAATCCAAGGTAGTATAACAAACCATTTTTTATTCCCCATATTAAAAGCAAGAACCAAAACAACTCAAGAGTGACATAGTGACAAAAGGGCTTATGACTATCACTTTAAAATGTGTGAGGTCTCAAGTTCAATTATTGTTAGGTGCAAACAACCTTAAAGTGGTCACGCCAACCTCTTGAAAAGAAAGAGCTTTACCTGGTTTACGTCTGTGTGGCGGTGGTTTCTATGGAAACTAGGGGGTTGAATTAGGTTAATTAGTGTTTTAAAATTTTACTTCTAAAATTTGTTAAATCCGAGTATATGTTCAACCAACCAACAATATAAACCAACAATGTATGTATCTACTAGTTATAACTAAACAAACAATAAAAAGAATCACAACAATATAAAGAGATGAGGGAAAGAACAATCAAACCAAGACACCAAGATTTATAGTGGTTCGGCTATGAAGCTCCTCTTCGCCCTACTCCACTCCTCGAGTATCCTACTCGAGATTTGACTATGTCAACAAGCTCCCTTTAGGCGGAGAAAACTGTTTACACGTCGCTTACATTGTTTTCTGACACTAAGCTAAATTTCGAGTCCTAATCTTAGCTAGAACCGATCTACCACTTCACAAGCACTACACAATCACAAGATCTACACTATCTGATTTACACACAATCCAAATCACACAATTACACAAGATAATTACTATAGAGATTTGATACTTAGAAGAAGAGATGAGAGATCACTAAATAACAATTCATTTCTTAGCGAATACGAATGTTATTCTCTTGCACTTGATAGAAGAATGAGAAAGATGAGATTGAATCACTTGAAACAAGATCAAACAATGTTAGTGATCAAGAGATTTAGAGAGAGAGTTATCTGAAAAATTCGTGCAAAGAGGTGTATTTTTCTGCCAGAAATAGTGCAATATCTATAGACAGGAATCCCAACGACTAGCTAGTGGCGGTCTCGACGGTCCCAGATATATCTGGAGGCCGCCACTAGAGTACGCACATGTTTTTGTCTTTTTATGTGGGAAAAGTTATATCTGGTATAGAAGCTTCTATTTTGGGGGAAAACCATATTCAAATTTTATTATTTAAATAAAACATTTTCTTTTATTAAAATGTAATTTTGTATATTTATTTTGTAGAA
>BQNB010173234.1:0-13382 GCA_026074375.1 Tanacetum coccineum
AAAAAAATAACAACATTTGATAAAAAGAAATAAATAAATAATGTGCAAAAAGTTTAGTGTGACTATATATGGCATTTGGTCACAGTGTTCAAGTGTGTGACATATATTTGTCACTATTTATATGTATATCGTGACTAATGCTTCAAGCTTACTTGTATTTGTCACGCGTTCCAAATTCATATGTGGCTAAATAATCAGAAAAAAATTACTAGCTACCTTTAGCCACATAAATGTTCGAATGTGTAGCAATACAGTTCTAATGGTCACACGATCAAAATTTTATGTGTGGCTAATTAGTAAATGTTGTTTATTTTGGTACCTTTAGCCACATAAATATGTGAATGTGTGGCCGTTCTATTTTGCCCATGTGTGACCAAATCCAGATTTGTACTAGTGACAGCGCATGGAGACGGCATCGCTATCATAAAGCGACCTTGTCAGGATCTTCATCGTGACGGCGTGAGAGATCTAGCGACGGCGTCAGGACGTGGCCAACTTAAAGAGGATATAGAATCATCCACGTGGCGATGGCGTTAAGACTTCAAAGCAACGCCGTCGCGTCGTTTTTACTATATATACAAAACAGATTTTAGGGTTTTAAGTGTGTTACTTTGTATAACTTTTGGGAGATGAACCCTAGTTATTCTTGCAGCTTTTTAGGTTGATTTTAGGGCCTCAAAAGCATATTGTAACTACCTTCAATCCATGTTTTAATCAAGTAAGATTATTTATCATTAATCATTCAATATGTCTGTGTTGTTTGATTGATTTATGGTCTTGCTTTCTTTATAACATGTTAGGCTAAACCCTCCTTTGTATTTACTTATGATTGCATGAAACTTAGGTTGTAGATCCTTTTAATGTTGCTTCTTGTTGATGAATGTACGCGTTAGGCTCTAGAAAACTAGCCATAAGATATTAAATTGGCATATACATCTAGGGAAACGTGAGTGTGTAGAAAGGATACCATCGGTAACAGTCTTCATACTACCTTACCCTTACCTTTAATATGAGTTGATCCCTCTTAAAGATATTTCAACAATACATTTAAATACTCTTAGGGCCTTGTAAT
Source organism: Tanacetum coccineum (assembly GCA_026074375.1). Taxonomy (NCBI): domain Eukaryota; kingdom Viridiplantae; phylum Streptophyta; class Magnoliopsida; order Asterales; family Asteraceae; genus Tanacetum; species Tanacetum coccineum. The sequence continues at coordinate 1,073 of BQNB010173234.1, forward strand.
AGTCTTTATACTTACCTTACTTGTGCGTTGCTCTAACAGAATATTAAATAGACGACGGGTTCGTGTAATCCGTTCATGACCTAGGAAATACTTACATAGATAATCACAAGTGTGACAAGGCAACAGATCTAGGAGAAGCAATCTATGAAGTAGTGCATGATTAGGTAAATAAATCCTTTTTCATAATGTTTATCACCAGTAGTTTACGATTATTATTGAGTTTTAATTATTAGTTAATCAAACTAACCTCTAAAACCATATGATTTTCTGCTTTTCATAAAATTATAAAAACACAAAAATAAACTTCTCACAATCCCTTAAATTTTCTGTCTAGAACGGTGATCATTGCCTCCTAACCTATTCCCCTAAAGAACGATAACAACCCCTGAGTCTTGCCTTACTACACTACAACGGTTAAGTACTCTACCTAGGGGATTGTAAAACTTCTTGTGAAGTCTTTACGAGACCCGCATCAAGTTTTTGGCGCCGCTGCGTGGGGAATAGTTAGGTTTCGATCATAGTTTAACTTAGTTCTACTCGCTTGATTCCTATCAAGTGACAATTTTAATTCCAGTATATTAGCTTTCTAGTAGTCTATCTTTTCTTTGTGTGTTTGTTCATAATTTTCATTGACTATTCCATTCTTCATTATGGAGAATGCGTAATCACATATAGTTCCACCCTAATAGTAAGTTTTTGATCTTAGAAAAAGTCTAGAAATTAAGTATGCTTGAGGATAGTAAGATCGTTGACCCATTAGTCAGTTCGAGTGACATATAATACTCTGATACATTCCCTACCTTAGAATAATTAGGATATCACGAGTGGCTCTTGAAATACCTCAAACCATCTTGGGTTAAGGCAAAGATAAGAACGGGAAACTTAAATAACATTAAGATCTCATGCATGATTGCGCGACACTTCGTTAATGAACAAGTTCTCCCTAACATTCAGATTCGCAGAATCACCAATTACTTTTATGTATAAAAAACATTACAAATGGACTTCATACAAGTAAGGCGACTTTGAGGCGAGATCAGAAAAACATCACAACCCTAGTAATGCAACGTTAACAACACTTTGTGGGAAGAAGTTAGGGGTTAATAAAAAGTTTTTGTAGGAAACTTTCTATGTCATGACACGTCATTTTCTACTGATTCTTGGAGGATACCACTAGCACATTATAGATCACCACCTCAGGCAGAAGTCAGTACTATGGAAAACACTCGAGCGGCGCGCTCGCAGAAACTGGATTGTTTATGATACAGGAGAGGGGACACCGGTTGTGTTCAAAAAAACGCATAACATCACGAAAAATCCACTTGTTCTAGATGCCTTTCTAGTCTGCGAATACCGCTTTAACCATATAGACTTTAAAGATGTAGATACCATTCACTTACAACCCTATCCTTGAGAAAAACGATAACCATGGAACCTATTACTCGGATAGCCTGTATTTAGGACCCGGAAAAGGAGATGACGAAGTATATGCATGGTAATTTGACACCTAATGAAACTGGATAGAGAGGCCAGGAAGAAACAAAGTAGAAAGTCACGTTTAAGGACATGTTACTTCGAGTCTTGCTACAATTTACTTATAATTCAAGAAAAGCGCTTATTGGGACGCGCAAACCCAATGTTTATCTGTCCCGCTATTAGCGAGTAGTGGTGAGTTTTAATTTTTGTTCATTTATTCTTTTATGTTTGAATTCATCACTTTGTCTTCTCCATGCGTTATTTTGTTTGTACTTCGTCTTATCTACAATCAAGCTATTTGGCAGCAAAATAAGTGTAGGGGAATATATCCTGTTTTTAAGAACCAATTCAAACATTTAAAATAAATTGTTTAGATTAATTCGCGTTAGTTTCAAGTCATATGATTATAATGATTAATTCCAGGTTTTTATGCAACTCTTTCTGCAGAAATAACTAATAAAATTGCGTGTAGGAATTTCTCTATTAAAATCGATGTAGGAAATCCTAAGGGACCTTGAGACGGACGTCAGGATTAAATAAACTGACGGAGTCGCGTCTCTAGCAATTGGTGAAGATTCAAAACTTTTTCAAGTATTTTGAAAAATTGAATGTGTAATATTTAATTCTTTTATAAACATGCATGAAACTATGATGTAAATCATTACTCTCATCCTTCTTTACTGCTTTCATAGAGTCTAAAAACCCTAAATTCTCAATTGTTTATAATATTTATCCCTGACGATTTTTTTGTTGGTTGTGTTGTCTTTGTCTTTTGTTTACATGTTCGATTTGATAAGAAGAGCTTCGAAGTTGCTTTGTTGTTTCACCCTTGGATGATTCTTGAAGGACACCGTCGCTTTAAACCAGTTATCACATGTATCTCTCTCTATTATTAACGCCAATCCAAGGGATAGTACTCAGTTTTTTTCCCTTGTTTTCTTATCCCTTTATTCGTTTTTACGGGTACTTCTATAAAACATTGGGGACAATGTTCAACTTAAGTGTAGGGGGGAAATAAGCCTTAGAAACTATTCCTTCATTTGTCATTTGCTTGTTCCTTAAAATGATGGGTAATATATCGAAACATAGCATAAAAGGTAATTTTGACCAAAATTTAAATTTTTTATAACACCTATCGACGAAAACCGAGTATTAATAGTGTTCTCATGGATAGGATTGTTCGATAGCACAAAAAACCTTAAAAAATTTCATCCCAAAAAATGGAGGCGTTGCCTCTAGACGTCCTTCTAAGAATTTAGGATCCATCTCTATGTTACCACAGATTAACTTTATACCTGTAGCTTCGTTCACGGTCGGGCTTTAAGGTTCTGAATGCAGTCATACGGTTTATTCCGTTCATTACCGGCTTGGCGGAGTGTGGTCTAGCGCCGCATTTTTGGAACATTGGTTTCGGTATTTTTAATTATATGAGCTGTACAATAGTGTTTAACTTCTAGATGAATTATTCATTGTCGTCTGATGCATACCAGACGCTCGCGCATAGTAAGTATTTGAATTTTTTAGTTAAGAGGAACTAGGATTAACACATGTTTAAACATGTAATTGTTTTATGGTCCACCGACTATATAACTATCCCACACCCTTGCCATGCACTCATTTTTAGTGCTGGATACCCCTAGTACAACCCTCTGAGCCTATCCTTTTTCACAGTTTTTGTAATTTTCTGGTTAAGCCGGACTATTAATGAAGAGCATTGTCAACCCTTAAACTAATTGTTACACCCAAATCCCTTATCCTACCTTATATGTACTCGATTTTTAGTACATTATTTATCTTTAGCCACGTTAATTTTGAGTACATGGTTGCTAAGTCCTATTCCTTGTAAATATAGTTTTTGGAACGATTGGGATTTATGGTTGTATCGCATCTTATGAAGTATTAGGGAAAGAAAGTACCATTTATTACCCTAATCGAGCTCAAGCTCTATGTTATGTTGATCCATCTCATCCGGGTCATTAGGTTTAGATTGTTAAATAATAGTGTATGTAAAGTTCAAGTGTAGGATGTATCTATAAACCCCCATGATATATTATATGTTTAAGCAATGGCAGGGCAAAAGTGTACGAAAAAAAATGTATATAATAGAGTGAAATAAATGTCGGCTGTGCCATTTGCTTTATGTTATTGTTTATAAAGAGTCAACCGGAAAAGAAAAAAGAAAATATTGTCTGTAGAGCCGTGTAGAGTTTGTTATATTTGTCTAATGTCTTGGCTTAGCAACCAAAATTCTGGTGTATCTCTTATTAAATTCACTTAGCAATCCCTTCCACTCCATATTCAACCACAAAGTCACTCATACAATGTATCTACATCCGTTTCCGTTTCGGTTTCTGTTAATGTTATCTTACACTACACTCCCACAACCCTTTAAAAGGAACTCTTTGACAGTAATGAATAATGGCTTGCACCTAGCTGTAGAGGTTGATCCTTACCAAGCCTGATGATAATTTATATGCTATGACCGGTAATGAGTGTTGATTTTTCGTTTCCCCATTATGTTATAATTTATTATACATCCGAGAGAAGTGAGAATCCATCCACACTTATTGTGAGGTGCTTAGTATATATATTTTTTCGTGCTTTTAATTACGGAGTCTTGAAGGCTGTGTTGTCAAAATAATTTTAAAGAAGTTAGGTTAAATGATCCTAATATTGCTATTGTCTAGGTAGAAAAACCCATTTGCTTGAGGAAAAGCCAATCCAAATGTAGGTGGTATTTGATGGGTGTCATTTTATACACTATTTTAGGGTTATTTAACCCCTTAAATCATGCAAATATGCCCAAGATTACATGTCTTACGTTTGTTTTAGGGTTTTGCACTTTGGATGGACTTTGGAGGAAATACACGTGACTTGGGCTCATTTAGAGAAGAAACGGACAAGAATACGGACCTACACCAAATCTCTTAAAGTATTGTGCATACAGAGTTCTGTGCTGGAGAGGCGTGCAGGGCTTATAGCGGACGCAGCCGTGATCTATCTAGGTGTCGAGTCGGGAATATTGCGATGGTCTTAGACGTGGCCGACAAGATGATCTAGAATCATCTCGTGGCCGACAGCGTTAGGGACTTCAAAGCGATGCCATAACAATGATTTTTATATATAATTAAACCGAAATTAGGGTTTCTTAAAGTGTGTAACTTTGTATAATTTTAAGAGAGGAGGCGAGCCCTAGTGTTTTAGCGCTTTTAAGGTCGTTTTTAGAGACTCAATCTCGCTACTATTGTCCACTACCTGCAAAATCCATGGCGCTTTAATTTCATAGTACTGATTTTTGTATCATTTCCATTCAAACCTTGTCTATGTGTTGGTTGGATTGCTTTATGTTACTTGGCTTTATCTTGAAAATGCTTAGCGCATCATACCCTCTTTGTATTTAATCTATCTGATTGCATGAACTTCTAAGGATTGTAGTTCATTTTGTGTCTGCTCCTCACGCTCTCTCCCTCTGCTTGGATGGTATGTGCGTGTTGAGCGCTCTAGAAAAACTAGCCATAAGATATTATTGGTCATAGTCAGCGTCTAGGGAACGCGACGCTCGCTGTGTAGAATAACGCGATACACCATTCCCCTGGTTACAGTTTCATCCTTATCCTTTACCCTCAATATGTTGATCCACTCCTTACTGCTTATTTCCTCCATACATTTTATCTCTACTCTCTTAGGCGGCGGGGGCCTAGCGTAATAGTTTCGCCTTACTACTTTAATCTATGTGCTGCTTCCCTCTATACAGAATATTAATCGTAGACGCACGCGGTTCGGGTAATCCAGTTTAAGGAACATAGGAAATACTTACACAGAATTTCATCACAAGTGTGACAACCGCCTCTCCATACGGACAGATCTAGGAGAGAAGCACAATCTATTGGTCGGCGCCCTCATGATTAGGTAAATCGGCTAATCCTCTGTCTCTTCATATTGTATCCACTAGTATTTTAGCATTATATTAGCGTTTATAATTAGGTTAATCAAACCCTACAACCTTGCCTCCAATTACCACACATATGATTTACCGTTCTTTTACATCTAATCGATTAAAACACATAAAATAACTTTTCATCTACACTACCCTAGGAATTCTGTTAGACGTGATACTCGCCTTCCAATCCTCTTCCCCTTATCCGAACAATAACAACCCACAGTATTAACTTCTACACTCCACTACATAATCGGTTATCGCGGTACTCTACCCTAGGTGATTGTAAAAACACATCTCGGGTAGTCTTTACCCGAGCCTCCCGCATTATATTTGCCATGTCATTTCGTGTAGTCGATTCTAAGGATTAACATTATCTAAACCACAACCGCCACATCTTAAAAAAATACCCCCCATGATATATCGACAGTCACACTCGCGATGCATAACAAAACCCATAATCTTTCTACAGAAAACAATATGCGTATAATGATTCGCTAACTAATTATGTCTAGGCCACGAACTTGATAGTGCTTCACGACGCTCATTAGCAACAACCACACAGCAAGCTTATAATTAGAGATAATTCCACTTGGATCGAAAGCTCATACTTTCGCTTTACAGTATGGTCTTGAATGATTAAACTAAAATATAAGTAGTTGTGTGACTCCCCTAGGACTTATGGTGGATTTCTTCGAGCTATTGAAGCCGTTCGATTGCCGACTGTAGAGCTGTCCGGTGAATGGTTGATTGATGAATTGTCTTTGAATTGAGACCTCCTAATTATAGGTGTTTTGAAATGTTTATGGCATTAACCCTCTTTAGGGTGTTTCACACAGTATCAAATGCCTGACCGGAATTTCCTATATTAACAAGCTTAACGCATTGTTACTCGCGAGTCTTGCAAATTCGCCTTGTTATACACATGTTTCAGCCCCCCTGCTCTAGGTTGAGTGCAAACTCGTACATAATGTCGTTGATTACGGCATACTTAACGTTCGCTGTTGCGGCGTTATGCCGTATCTACCCTCGTTTGATGAAGCGCTTGCCTCTCTGAATAGATTACGGCGTAACACATCTCTAGGCTGGTTACGCCGTCTATGTACTCGTCTAGCTCCGCACTGTGCCTTTCTCCTCATTTTTTCGCTCTATTTCTTGTGTTTCTTGGCCATCCCTTTACTTGCGTGTTAACTGAATTCTCACAATCTCAATAAGTGACGCGTCTAGTATCGAACGTCTAGTATTTATGAAACATTTGCAGTATTTTTAGGGGATTTGACTCACTAAAATGTTTCCATATATTTGGATGTTATCAATATCCCCCCCCTTGATTTGCTTGCACAAGTAGACCTGTTAGAATAATTTACAAAAAAGGGATTTCCTTGATTTAACTCAAGGAAATGAATTTATAAAAGACTTATGCTAGAAATTATCAAGTCCGAACACTCACGAAAAGAGGATCAAAAATCACTTAACTCTCTATAGTCTAAGTGTTCATTTTCGGGGGTGATCACTTCAACTGCAATGTCATAAGCATGTATTTATATCATAAGCTTGAATGTACACAAATCTGCACCAGTTAGAATTAGGTCTAAAACCAATATCTTAAAGGAACATGTTGCGTTGCCACACAGGCTTATTGGGTGATGTGGAAATACTAGAAAGGGGGAAGTGATTAGTTTCTTGATTAACATTGTTATCTTTTCAAAATTTTTGCTTGAAACTTTATGTGAAATGACTTGATGTTGATCTTGGGTTCGTTGAATTATAAATGCAAGTAACAAGATTATGAGTTAGAGAGTTTAACTGGGACACTAAGTATTTATAGTGGTCAGCGACATAGGACACCTTCCATTGCCTACTCTATACCGAGTAACCTATAGAGAGTTTGTTAAACACTAGTCCCACAATCTTCCTTTTTATCGTGCGGAGAAGCCTAAAAAACAATGATAGTACACCTTCTTTAATAAATTACAAAGCTACAATAACGGATTCTGCACACGGTTAGATATCGAACCAACACAATTACACTTTGATATACAATTGATGAATGGACTAACAATAAATAGTTTTGGTTCAAGGCTCAGCAATTAGAGTATCTTGAATAAGGTGTATGGCAAGATCGAATTGCAAGGTACTTGGTTAACTTGATGTTCGGTTAGAATACCGTATTTTCTTCTTTGAAGTAAATTCCTACAAGAAGCTAAGAAGAAATATGCAAGAGTAAAGGGAAAGAACTTCAGTGATAACCGAGGAGTATTTCTTAATGAAAAGTGTGAGAATACATGAGCTAAATGGCTTCGCGGCATTCTCATAGCCAATTAAAATTCGGTTAAGCGTTCGCCAGGTTCATGCCGACCGTGCCATTGACTGAATGATGAACCGAAAACCAAAACTATAGACCGGCCAAACAGTAACCATTCATACGAATTTTGTTTCTCAAGATCTTGTTGAATTCTTGTGTTATCTTGTGTGATTTCCCACCCTTGATTGCATCACCCTCGCATTTGATTAGGTCATGCATGAAGTAATTAGAGGTGAAATTAGAAAACATTTTTGTGTATAGTTTTGGTTAACATGAAATAATGTATACACATTTTTATGTCACTTTGTGATTTTGTGAAAACTTTTAGAGAAGGTTTTAGCATAATGTTACTTCAAGTTTTGTCATCATTAAAACAAAGAAGATCGCGAAATAGAATTAAACGTTTTTGTCGGTTTATTTGTATTAACAATCTCCCTCTTTTTGTTGATGACAAAACCCAAAGTTTAATGTTTATTAAAAGTTGGTTATTACTGAATTTTAGTTAATTTTAATCAATTGGTCTCTTATCCCCCTTTTTGTCAAAACAAAAAGATGGAATGGGTTAGTCTATATTTCCCGAGAAATGGTAAACTCCCATTAAGAGGTGCATAGAGATCCGCAAAAATGAGTAGGTTAAATAGAATGGGACATACCCCCCTTTGCTTTGGGTACTAGTTAACGAACAAATGTGGAAATAGATTGTTAAAAGACTTAATACTGGTGTATAACAGTTATTCTGGTAGTATTAGGTAGTTCTGCGCTAGTACTCAGTTAATAATGGCAATAACTAAGGTAAATCTGATATATACTAAAGTTAGTAATGGATAGAGTATAGCTAGTACTATGTTAGTATGGTCGTATTTAGTTTTTAAACGTCTATTTTAGTTAAGTCTGTTTATGTAACATAATTAGTATTGTTATCTTAGAGATAATCTTAGGAGATACTTTAGCAAAGGATATGCACTTATCCGTTAACACACGTTTGCTGCTAAGCCATTAGCGGTTTCACACGTGGTGTATAAAATGGAACCCATATGGCCCCTCACCCCAAACAATGTTTAGTATGAGATTGAAATATATTCTAATAGAACATCAATAGCAATTATGAAGTTAGTTTACATGTTCTTCTTCAGCTACTTGTGTTAAGATTCAGCATTAAGAATAGCCTCTTCATAGTCATCTATCTCTCATCACATAGATTGACTTTGGATTTATTCAGTAGCTCATTGCTCCCTTATAAATAGGCTAATCTGACTCAATAGACTTTGGACTCCAAGTGGCTATCAGAGCTCAGTTAGAGGGTCGATTAGTAAGTAGAATTAAAATCTACCATCAAACCAACCAACCCACACGTATTTCTGTTCACACGCGCGTACATCTAAATGTCTCAACCATACTAATGATGAGTTTTTCTCAACACTCAGTGATGAGTGATTGGCATCAAAACCATGAAGATGCATCCGTCACCTGGTGCAGTCTGCACCTAATAAAACAAACAAAACAGGTGATTTCTCAAACAACTGTTATCTCAAATATCAAACTCTCAATTCTGAAGAAGGAGGAGTATGATATATGGGCTATGGAAATGGAGCATTACCTTGAGTATATTGACAGTGAGGTTGGAGGTAATTCAAAGGAAACTCCAGAGGATTTCATCTGGAAAGGATGTGTAATTCGGAAAATACTGCCACCAGTTTACTGCTGTCAGAATTCAGCTATTGAGGAAAGTAAGGTAAGGCTAGAATATTCTTGCTTATGGCCATTCCCAAGGAAAACATATGAGAAGAATTTTCATGGAATGGATGATGCAAAGAAATCTGGAAGCATCAGACTGGTTTGGTGGTTTGAAATTCAAAGAAAATAAGAGGCTGTTTTTCAAACAATAGTTTGACGCATTTACCTATATCTAGTTCAGAAGGGTTAGAAAGGGATATGACAGATTTTAACATTTACTTCTCTCAGTGGTAGCTCATGGGTTGCTTGATAGTATCCAACTAAGGGTTGCAAAATCATAAGTTTCTCAGGTCTTTGCCCCTAGCATGGTCAATCTGGCAATGACTTGAGAACTAAACCAGATGTTGACACCTTATCTATTGATGATTTGTACAATAACCTTAGGGTTTTTGAGCAGGAGATCCAAGGTTGCCTTCAAAACATTCTTCAAGTGCTCAAAATGTTGTTTTTGGTTCACAATTCAAAAGCATGGTGTTTATAATATGTTAGGTTTGGTTTTACTGGTGCTTACGGTAATTGCACTCCTTCTACTTCTTTAACCAATATTCAGGAGAAAAGAAGCTCATGCTGGTTTTGATGAGAAGTTATTTATTCCTCTTGCTAATCAATCAGAGACTAGGACTTGGCTTCTGAAGACTTGGAAACAAATTGATGACTTTGGGACATTGTAAGAGATGGAAAATAATTGGCAGATAGCAATGGATTGCCTATTCGAAATGAAGAGGTTCTATAAGAAAACAGGAGGAGAGTTTCGTGTTGATGGAAGAAAAAAAAAACACTGTTGGTTTTGGATCAAAAGACGCTTGAATGCTTTAAATTGTCACACATGGTCACTTTTGCTAGGGAAGTACAGCAAACGGGGGCACATGATGGAAAGAAATCGAGGATTCATTTTATCATCGTCAAGAAGCAGGATAACATACTCGAGAAGATCATCCACTCTCTGGGACTCTGCTGGCTCCAATGGATGATGGTCATTGTCACTCTTGCGGCGAGAACACGTAATGAAATGAAGAGACAAATCATGCTCTCATGGCTCCATCGCTTAACTGTCTGTGAGGTATCTTTGGTGTTCTAAAATTTGCATTGAATTCATTTAATACTCTTAGAACTCTATGTGCTGATGAACAAATGAATCAGTTAGGTGATTAAGAAGCACAAATACTTGCATATAGTCAAGCTGTTAAGAAACTAGAAGCTCAACTTGTTACTTCTCAAAAACAGCAACTTTCTCTAAATGAAAAGCTTACATTTCAGGCTAATGAAATATATGAAAAAGATGAAAAGCTTAAAAGATATAGGAGAATAGGAATGAAAGCTGTCAAAGAAAAGGAACAATTGCAGAAAACAGTAGATTCATGGAAAGATTCTTCCAAGAATCTTTGGAGATTAATTAATTCTGGCATGAGTTCAAATGATAAACTTGGCTTAGGGTTTGAAATACAATCTAATGATGAGGTTCTAAGTTATGAGGAAGAAATGAATTTTTCTGTCTTTAAGTGTTCAAAAGAGGATTCAATAGGAAAACCTTCGTACAGTAGATTTACAAAGACCAATGATTTTAAAGGTGTCCCACATCCCTTAAGTGGAGATTATACTCCTAAACCACAAGAGGAAATTGATGATTCTTTGTATGTTTATGGTAAAAAGGGTCCTCAAAAACCTGAAATTAGTGTGTCAGATGACAATTCTTCTGAGCATTCTACCTGTCAATCAAATGACAGTGAAGGATCTTGTGGAAATACCTCTGAGCACTCTTTTGAGACTGAATCAGAAAGTTTAAGTGAACCAAATGAGATGTCTAAGTCAAGGTTGGAAGTAACTAATGAAAAAGATGTGTCTGCTCCAAAATCAAAAGAAGTTGAACCTAGTTGTGTCTCACACATAAAAACTCCTAGGCAACCACTCAAAGATAAAGAAACACATAAAGTTAATAGGAAGAATTGGAATGATATGATGGAAAGAGAACTAGGGGAAGGTTACTCTTTTACAAAGAAGAAATGTTTTGTTTGTGGTAGTCTAAGTCATTTGATCAAAGATTGTGACTATTATGAAAAGAAAATGGCAAGGGAAGCTGAGGTTAAGAGGGTTGTTAATACTGGTAATGGGGTGGCAAAACCAGTATGGACAAATGCAAACAGGATTAATCACTCTAATAAATTTGTTCCTAGATCAGTACAACTTAATGCTGGTAGGCCAAATTTTAATTCTGTTAGGCCAAATATTAATACTGGTAGGACAAATATTAATTCTGTTAGGCCTAAAGTTAATGCTGTTAGTCCTAAAGTTAATACTGTTAGATTTAGACAGCCAGTACCTAACAAGACCTCAAACAGTTCAAGTCCCAAAAGACCACAGATGAATCAAATGAATCAAAGAAGGGATTTTTCAAAATCATATTCATCTGTAAGAAGACCCTTTGAAAAAACTACAGCACAAATGTCTCACTCTAATGCTGTAATGGGAAGTTGGGGATCTGCTGTTAAGACCTCAGCAAGTTATAATTGGAGGAACTCTAGACCAAACTTCCATTATAACAGTGGACCTACTTTTAATAGAACTGTGAATGCTAAAGGTCCACAAGGCAGACCCAAGCCTGAAAAGGCCTGGGTCCCTAAGAGAAACTAATTTCTCTTTTTCATGATCAACTGGAGGATTTTGAAGAATTCAATGGGGGATCTGTTACCTTTGGAGGTAGCAAAGGCTACATATCTGGTAAAGGAAGAATAAGAGTTGGTAATTTAGATTTTGATAGTGTGTCTTTTGTAAAAGAGTTAGGGCATTTTAATCTTTTCTCAATATCACAAATATGTGATAAGCAGCACAAGGTTCTTTTTACTGAAACTGAATGTCTTGTT
>BQNB010173236.1:0-13382 GCA_026074375.1 Tanacetum coccineum
TTTATAAAAGGTGTTGGGCTCGGGTAAAATACTTGGGCCAAGTGTTTTATAAATAAAGATTTTTTTGGGCTTATATAAATCTTGGGGTTTTTTTTTGGTTTAGGATTTTAGGCTAGTGGGCTGACCCGGCTCATTAAGTGGGCCCGGGTTGGTCCGTAGAAGATGGTTACGCCTTCGGCTTCGGTTTATCACGCTCTTTCTATTCTCATGCTCGTCTTTGTCCGTTTTTGCTTTGTTTTTGTCCTTTTTGAAAAATATCCTTACCTTTAAGACACAAATCATAAAACAAACGTATACAATGCATTTTTATCATGTTTTTGGTCATTTTTGGTCTTTTTAGCTTGTTTAATAAGGTAAAAGGTATGTGTAAAATAGCACATACCAATACTATGTTCCAAATGTGAGTAGTCATTAGCGCATAATTAAAGATGTCAAGGTGAAGTAATCCAAGACCCCCTTCCTTCTTAGGAAGATAAATCTCGTCCCATGAAACCTTGGCTTTCTCGCGTATAGACTCCCCATTGCACCATAAAAATCCACGAATAAGATGGTGTATGTCATCAATGATACCTTGAGGAATAATAAGAATCGAAGCCTAATAAACATGCATAGATGAAATAACCGACTTACATAATTGTAAACGACCAGCGAATGAGAGAGATTTATTCTTCCAATCCCATATTCTATTCTTCGCTTTTTCCACAAGAACCTTGCAATCTCTAATCAACAACCTTGAGGAAATGAGAGGAACCCCTAGATACTTAACCAGAAGCTCACCTTCAGAAAAAGGCATAATATTAAGAATGGCATTCTTAATATGAGTAACGACATTGCAAAAGTATGTCATGCTTTTTGGTAAACTAGGAACTAGCCTCGATGTTAACTTAAATTCTTCAAGAGATTCCATTATAACCCTAGCCGATTCAACATCTCCACGAGCAAAAATGAAGAGGTCATCCGCAAAACACACATTGATAAGCTGGATCTCTTCACAATGATGATGAAATCTGAAAGAATTCAACAGACGATTCCTTCTTTTAAGAATAAGTGTAAGAATCTCCATCACCAACGTGAACAAATAAGGGGAAAGAGGGTCACCCTGCCGTAACCCCCTTTTCCCTTTAAAATAGCCATGAATATTTCCATTAATACTAAGAGAAGGATGTAGAAGATACACAAGCCATGATCCACCTTATCATAGTATTATGAAACCCAAATCGAATCAGAATATGCTCTAAAAACCCCAATCCACCTATCATAAGCTTTTGAATTATAATTTTAAAAGCACAACGAGGGGGGACTTTCTTCTTGTGGTAGTATTATGAGTTCTTGAGTAATAAGTAATATTATTCGATATGCGGCTTTATCCTGGGATAAAAGCAGATTGGTTATCACTAACCACTTCTTTAATCCCTTCAATAACACGCTTAGTAAGAATTTTACTAATGCACTTGTAGATAACATTACAACACGAGATAGGACGATAATCATTCACTTTAAGAGGGGTAGCAACTTTGGGAATAAGTGCTAAGAATGTGTGATTAATCTCCTTAAGAATCTGCCCATTGGAGAAGAAGTCACGAACCGCGTTGCAAATATCAGGACCTATAATACTCCATCCTTTCTTAAAGAAAACAGAAGTATACCCGTCCGGCCCCGGAGCTTTCTCATCCCCAATATCAAACATAGCCGCTTTTATCTCTTCATTCGTAACAGGACGAACCATATTAGACGCTATATCCATAGGAACAGTCTTAGAAAAAAGACCCTCCACGTTCAAAGTATTGCAATCCATGGACGTACCCAAGAATTGCTCATAATGGGACACAAAAACATCCGGCACCAGGTTACCCGATATCTCAACATTGTTCGAGTTCAAGATTAGCTCAATCCTGCTTCGTTGGTTCCTACATTTAATAGATTTATGAAAATAGGCCGAGTTAGAGTCACCTACGTCAAGCCACTCTACTTTGGCCTTTTGTTTCAAGAATCTCTCCTCATCAAGTTTCGCCTCATTAAAAGCTTGAACATATGCACCTTCCTCTTCCCTAAGAATCAGATCAGCAGGATTAGAATCCAAAGCCTTTTGAACAGTATCAAGTTCCATTCGCAGCTTCTCTACCCTCTCATGTAAATTACCTTGGTCATGTAAAAGCTTACGCATAGGTTTTTTCAACAATTTCAGCTTAGTCACAACTTTAAACATGTTGTGCCCATCCACATGCCTTGTCCAATTACTATCAACCAGCTCCAGAAAGTTGCTTTTAAAAGCAAGGAAATTGTAAAATTTGAAAGGTTTAGGTTTGGACGCGGTTAGGGTAGGAATCTTCAAAACAGCCGGCGAGTGGTCCGAGATTCTATAGGGCTGAAACCAACCATAAGCTCCAGGAAAAGTATCAATAAACTCCTCATTAGACATAATATGATCCAGTTTCCTAAGGACACCACCACCACCTTTAGGTTTTTGAGTCCATGTGTAATGTATTCCCGAACTAGTGACATCCATAACCTCAATTTCAAAAACGCAATCCTTGAATTCATACATTGCAGAATTCATAGATGAAGAACCCGAGTATGTATCCTCCATATTAAGGGCAACATTAAAGTCACCCATTAAGATCCAAGGAAACCCACGAACAACATGTTTATGGACTCCCAAATCCCGCCATAACACTCTCCTCTTAGCTTGCATGTTACCTGCATATATAAATGAGTAAAAAATGGGTTTATTGGATGCCTTGTGCACAATTTTGACATGAAGGGCCTGAGTAGATTGAGCAATGACCATGACTTGAGCAATATCCATATTCCATCCCATAATGATTTGGCATCCATGTGAGCATAACCCACCATTTGACGTCTAATCCAAACACCAGAATACCTTAGAGCAGACCTTGGATAGAGACGAGATATCAACATGGGATTCCAAAATTGCACATATACTAAGTTGGTTTTCGTTAACAACTTGGCGAACCTCTGATTTCTTAGGGGCGCTGTTCAAACCCCGAATATTCCAAGCAGCCACACTAAACATTAGAATCATCATCATAGGAAGTGCTTGCCTCCTTAGGTTTAGACTTGTACGGGTTATCTTCAACAAAAACCTCTTCGACCTTACTATCTGAATCCTTATTTTCAGTATCAACCGTAAATTGAGTGGCTTTTGTAGTATCACCAAAGATGTCCTCCACGCCATGTCCATGGCTTGATTCGCCGGTTACAAGAACAGATATTTCATTTAATTTTTCAAACAAGTTTTTTAATTTAATTCCATTGCCTTGCTCCTCATTAGAATTCTTCTTTCTAGCAAGTTTAGAATCCTTGTTAGTAGTTTTTACCGGCTGATATTTCAAGTTCGGTTTAGGATTAGGCATCCTCAAACCCACAAAATTCCATTTTTGGTTGACTAGTCCTTTACCTTTAGATTTCCTAATAGTAACACGAGTAAACCCATCATCATCAGTTTCCACAATAGGGGAAGGCTTTTCAAGAACACGTTTAAGAAATTGTTTAGTTGTATGACAAAACACGTGGCAATCAACATACAAGGGCGGTTTCATTCATATTCAACTCTAATCTTTTTAAAAGTATGGGTCGCACCCTCATCATCAACATTAAGGACTGCCATTATAACCTCCTGCTTGAGTTCCTTGTCTGTACCAACTTCAATTAAGGCCCTAGCATACCCTATTCGACCCCATGCTTCCACACACATGGAACTAGTGAAAGCGTCAAGCATAATCAGCTTACCTATTTGGGTGGCAATGAGGCTTAAGCCATCATCAGAATAAGCAACAACCGGTACTTTATGTAACTTGACCCAAACAGGAACCCTAGTAACATTATCTTTGGACAAGGACATATTAGGAGTCCATTTAGTAAGAATAAGTGGTACGTTCCTTATTAACCACGGTCCTTGTTCCAAAACCTGTTCTAACCCTCTAAGGGATGCAAATTTGAAATAGAAAACTCCATCATCATCACTCATGAGTTTTTCAAAGCCAAACTTAGCCCATGTATTCGTCACATAGTTTTTAACAAGGACATATTAGGAGTCCATTTATGCACTATTTTCCTCACACGAATAGTAACATTTTATTTTCGGACATTTTCGGTCCGTTCGAACTGTAAAAACCTTAGGAAATATTTTAGCATCACTTATATAATATTTAAACGCGGTTTAAAAGCTTATAAATATTATTTTAAGAATTAACTAAAGTATATATATATTGTCGTTGCAAAAATAATAAAAGCAATAAACTTAACGCAAACACTATTTCGATTTATTAAAGTTAAACAAAAACTATTAGGTGGTGATCTAACTTAATATATTCATTATTTTATTTACAATTCAAGTATGCATTTCTTATACGACCTATATTTAATAGGTTGCATCCCGGCTTTTCGTACCGACTTTCATTGATTGATCATTCATACATTCGTATCATTGCTTGAGGTGAGTTTATAGCCCCGCCTTACATATTTACAATGTTTTACCAATCTCGAGGTGAGATACATGTTATATTTTACAAAGGGACGCAAGTACATTTTAAACAAATTATGAGGTTTATAAAAATTAGCTTGTAGCTTATTGTAATTTTCAGCTTAATGTCATTTAAATACTTGTAATTTTCATTTAAAAGCTTTGTAATATGTTTTTATTAATAAAAGTTCAAGTTTACTTATCATACTGAGTTTTAATCCGTTTTACTTAATACGCAAAATATGGTTTAAATAAGCCTGATTTGTTTTCATAAGCTTTATAAGTTCATCTTAAGTCTTATAAGCTAAGATAGAAGCAAAAATTTTGACATTAATCTACTTACACATTTAAAATCAGTTTACTTTATGCTTGCTATTGGATTTGGTTGCTATTGGATGATAAGCTTACCTTGGAAGAGCTTATAGGACTTTACTAGCTTGTCTTCTAGATAAGCTAGAGCTGTTGAGTAGCTCCTCGAGCATATTTTCCTTGTTTATGCAAAGGCTCCTTGTAAGTTCAAGTTTCTTTTTAAGTTTTAGCTTAAAATTACATTTGCTTTGATTCTCGCTTTATATCTTGTTATTTGTCGCTAATATTGTGTTATTTATGCTTATTACATGTGCTTGATTATCTGTTTTTAAGTTTAATAGTTTAGATCATAGTTTTTCATATTTCGTCTAAAAATCATTAAAAATCAAAAATATATTAGCATAGTGTTAATCATAGTTGTTAAATCTGATTTTAATGTTTAAATGTTGTTATTGGATGATAATTAGTGAGTTTGAATATCTGATTCTTGAAAGTCTATGGATTAATATCCATTGATTTGTTTTGATAAATGTTACGATAATCTAGTTAAAGGGGTGTTTGGCACAGCAGTACTAACCGAGAGTTAGTACTGCTTGTGACTACTTTGGATCTTAAAACTGAATTCGGAGATCATTTTTTTTGGTTTATAAGTTTGAATTCTAGTTTCTTTTTTTTAAGTTTGATCAAGTTTTTATAAATTTTCTAGTTTAAAATTTAAATCTGTGAGCATTTAGTCAGTCATATTAGCATTTTTAGCTCAAATGGTTTATGGCTGTTATTATTTCTTTCATTACTTTTAGGTTAGTGTTTTTTTTAAGTGTCAAAACAAGTTTCTTAGATTGCACTTGTGGAATTATAGTTTTGGGTAAAATATTTGTCAACTGCATCAGCGGCAAAAACAGACAAACAGTCACTTTCTAGCTTATTTTTCAAAGGGTTTTAGTAGTTATTAGCTTTAGATTTTCATAGCTTACGTAGTTTATAGGTCATTAATTAACCTTTTTAGCTTATTTTTCATAAACATGTCCTTTTACTTATCATTTTTAAGCTTAAAAAGTGCATTTTGTCTTTTCCAAACCAAAACACACCTAGCACCTTCTGAGAAATTCAGCAGTCTTTTTAGTGCATTTTCATAAGCTACTTGTCTTTCGAAAGTTTTTTCCAGAAAGGCTTTGTTGAATGAAGGCTTATAGGTCAGGCTTTTCAGTAGTTCAAGTCATTTTTTTTTCAAAAGTACTTTAGCTTATAGAAAAATAAGCTCAAAATAACTCTTAAGGCCTGTTTGGTTTGAAGTCTTAGTTAGAGTACTTATTGATTTTGTCAGCTTATTTCTAGTCTAGATTAGCTTATTAGGATAATGGTAGGTTACCTGTAGCTTGTTAGGTCATAGAGTTAGCTTATTTGAGTTTTTGAGTTCTTAAGTTTTGAAAAAAGCCAAAAAGAAATAATTAAGTGTTTTACTGTCTTTTAAGCCAATTTTCAGCTTATTTAGTGGGTTTCAATAATAGTTGCTTTTATTAAATTTGTTTCTTTTCAGTTTTTCTACAACTTTGTTTTTAAACTTTTTCAAAATAAAAAAAATTAAAAAGGCATGAGGCAGGATTCGAACCTGTGTCCTCTTACCTCACACTATCACTCACTCGTCTACTCATCAACATGTAACCTTCTTGCTACAATACTATCAAGTATTTTCTTTGCAAAATCTATTATTTATATACAACTTAGCTCTTTTAGTATTATAAGTTGTCTTTGCTTATTACACAGCTTATTCGATAAGCTGTGTTTACAATCTTATTTTTCTTAGATTCCTTATTGTTCAAGCTATTTTTCATAATTTTTTCATAATTTTTATAAAACGTTTAGTATTTTTTTTATTTAAGTTTCTTTAAAATCGTTTTTAATTCATAAACAATTATAAAAAAGTCAAAAAAATATAATTCTTTTTTAGAAAATTTTCTTTTATCATATAGTTCCTAGGAAAAATAGTTTTGCTTCGTTAGGGTTTAATTGCATCATTATATTTTTTTTAAGAAGAGATTCATTCCGTTTACATTTTTTAGTGTTTTAAGCCATGTCATCTTCGTTTTTTTCTAGTTTTCTTTGCCTTAGCTTTTTAGTTAATTTAGACTTATAAAAACCAAAAATATTCTTTTAGGACTTAATTTTGTTAATTTAGGGTTTTAGGTCCCGTTTGGATTCTCGTTTTGCGTTTTTAGTTAAAGTTTAATTTCCCGTTATTAAAGTTAAGTTTAATTGTCTCTCAATTTGCTCACTTCTAGGATTTTAGAAAACAAATCATCTTCGAACCAATTCAAATAATTGTTCAAATAATAAACGTAGTCTCAATTTCATAAATCTTAGGGAAAACAACCTGGTAATCACTTACCGGTTAAAACGAATAATATTTTTGTGTGTAGAAATTGCTTCTAATCTTTGTCCTCAAGGATTTTTAGTAATTTTCTTTATACTTATATATTATACGTATATTATATATTGATTTTCAAAACGATCACCCATCATCATTAGTTTCCACAATAGGGGAAGGCTTTTCAAGAACACGTTTAGGACATTGTTCAGTTGTATGACCAAACACGTGGCAATCAACACACAAGGGCGGTTTCCATTCGTATTCAACTCTAATCTTTTCAAAAGTATGGGTCGCACCCTCATCATCAACATTAGGAACTGCCATTATAACCTCCTGCTTGAGTTCCTTATCTGCACCAACTTCAATTAAAGCCCTAGCATATCCTATTCGACCCCATGCTTCCACACACACGAAACTAGTGAAAGCGTCAAGCATAATCGGCTTACCTATTTTGTGGTTGGCATTGGTTAAGCCATCATCAGACTTATAAGCAACAACCGGTCTCTTATGTAACTTGACCCAAACGGAAACCTGTAGTAAACATTATCTGTGGACAATGGACATATTTAGGAGTCATTAGTTGTAAGAATTAAGTGGTAGTTTCATTATTAAACAAGGTCCTTGTTCAGGTAACTAAACTTGGTCTGAGAGCGGTGATCACTCTAAGGGATGCGAGGGAGGAGGTGTATGAAATAAAAAAACTCCATCATCATCACTCATGAGTTTTTCAAAGCCAAACTTAGCCCATGTATTCGTCATATAGTTTTTAACAAGAGGAAATGCCACTTTCTTACCCCACAAAAAACCCCACCAATGAGTTCTCATATTTGTGTTTAACAGCATGAACCGCGGCCATAGGGAGAACAAAATCAGAATTGTCAACCTTATCCAGGTTCATTATAGCTCTAAAGTTTACCTTTAGAGTATTGTGCATAGTATCTGTACCATTAACCACATTAGCAAATGTTTGCTTTTGGGAATTTACCTCATTGTTAGCAGCTTTCATTGTGTTGCTGTTAGGGTTCTCCCATGCATTTTCTTCGTACATTCATCATCATCTTCTTCCCACCTTTTGTGTCATCATTACCTAGCACCCTCATTATCCATGATCAGAATTTAGGGTTTTATCTGTCGAGGCTATTCCACAGCACCAAATCATTATTCATCGCCATCATCAAGTCGTGGACATCCTTGACACCACAGGTGGTCCACTACACTCGAATCAACAGTTTAGTATCTTTATTTGCACGTCGCATATTGGCATTTATGTTACGACCATTCTAATATCCTTTATCTTTGAACCAACGACGCTTGGAGAGAATTTATTCGTAAGGGGGTGCCCGTAGTAGTTTTAAGTAGAATTAGTAGGTGAGTAGTAAGGCTTCTGTCAAAATAGATTTCACAGCGTTAGGGTATTCTCAATATGTCTCTCACAACCCAATAACATCTCTCTCTCTCTCTACTCACCATCAGCAGCAGCACTAAAGACACGATTAAAGAAAAAAGGTAAAACCATTAAAAAAGGATCAAATACCTAATAGGCGATAAAACCCTCAGTGGACGAATCCTAATAAGGTTTACACAATGTGATTACAATCCTAACCAGCATCCATGATTTAAAACAACAATGATTCTATAGATAAGGAATTAAAGCGCAATCAACCAGTCACCACCAGATCACAACACCCTTAAAACAGAAACAAATCCCTAAAAAGTAAGGATTACAATAAGGAACGATTTTAAGGAGTATAAAGCAAACAATATTCTGCAATAAAACAAAAAAAAACAAAAACTTAAACCTATAGATCTTAGGATCGTCCACTTGTAAAGAACTTCAATCAAGGAGAATCTCGAGGATCATCAACTTGATTAGGGCCTTAGCAAGATAGATCAAAAGATGGTAGTATTCAAGAATCGATTTGGTTTTTAGGGGAGGCAGAAAATCACCCACACGTGAGAGAGAGTTTTAGGGTTTTACATTTGGTAATCTTGATCAATACAAATGCAAGAAACATAATCGTTAATCTATGGAATGACTTTTGATCCATATCCATATTTTACATTGTATCTGAAACAAAGGGATAGGACTAACTTGAACAATTGAAGGTTGAGATGTTTATTGAAACCATTCTCAGTTATTTATGAGAGCATTGATGATGTTGCTAGACTATTCGTCAATGTTAGTATGTTATATACAATGACATAGGTATTCGCAAGTAGGAGCTGTTGGGATGTGCTCATATCATACGAATATTTATACAGCTAAGAATATGTGAGCCTATGAGGGGTCACATACTTATACACTTAGATAATTATATATGTATTTAATATACGATCCAATGGTAGAATACTAAACGATCGCTAATTAGTTCTCTTACGAATAAATAACTATGAGACTTTTATTTATTGTGTAATTAAAAGTAATTATACATAATAATTAGTAAAGTCAAAAAGTCAACACCAAGGGGTGTTTGGATGGTGGGTTCGACCGGCCTAAAAACCAAAGGGGTGTTCATGGGTTTTTGAGTTAGCTTTGGCCTTAAGCTAAGTATTTTAGGTATGCCCTATTTCACTTAGTATATAAAGAGGGATCCATAGCTCATAGTTCTCATCCCATGCCCTTTCCCTCTTTCTCTTTGGTCGAACAAACAAACACCAACATAAGGGTTTTGATTTTTGACTAAGTTATAGTATTCTTAGTTCGTTGGTTCGTGGAAATAGCATTCAGGTGATATTGTATAACGTGTAGCGTGTTACCGTGGAGGTTGTTTACTTTAGCAACTTTAAGAAGGTTTCGGTATTTGCACGGGTTTAATACACGTGCGTATTCTCAAGAAGCTCCGGTTCTTGTTTTAGCTTGTTTTGCTAAAAGGTACGCTTTCTGATTCGTTCAATAATATATATAAAATATATAAGCAAACAATCAACCAAATACCTTTAGCCAAGGATTGGTTAAGAATTCACAAAATAGAGATAACGCTTTCAACAATAAGAAGGGACACAAGACCTACTGTTGGACATCCCAATTCACGACCTGGTTGACAGCAACAGACGACTCTTCTACCGTAGCTAAATGAACAACTAATCATGTCTTAAACCCACGAGAGACTATAACATGAATGTCCGACATCGTCGTTGAAACATTAACGATTAATATACACTAGTTAGCTCATGGATACATTGTGTAACATTTATATCTCCTGATCAGGTGATCAGGCTCACTTGGAAACATTTAAGTCTCTTGTCAGGACGACCAATTCACCCTAACAAATCTTAAAGGAAGATAGAAAGTCAGATGCAAGACTCTCCTCGTTTTCCACCCTAGTATAAACTTGGAAAATCCCAGCAAGGTCAATAGCACCCAAGGAAGACCCAGTAAGATATACTAGGAATGATGATGTCATAGCCTAAGCATCCGTGCGCCCTACACATGGTTCACCGATTTTAAGACAAGCAACAACAACGAACCAACACTGGTACAAAAACAAAACACCCATTCCTAAAACAACATCGGACAAGCGGTTAATACACGCGCGACAACGACAAACTCTTCAAATCACAACCGCAAAAACAAAACAAAAGAGCCAATAGTGCATTTTCCTGCACTCAACGACTAACAAACTCACCATTCGATAAAAACCTTCCTCTCAACGCCTGAAAAAATAAATTAACACCACCTAAGTGACGTTAGATTCGTAAAATTCCCGGAATTCTAAATTACAAAGAAATTTCAAATTTTTCAGAATTTAAAATACCTTGACAATGTATTGGTTGACAAAAAATCATTGGTACTTTTGAAAATCTCTCCGTATGTTTTTATATGCAATATTTTAGGGAGTGACGGATAGGAGTGTCAAAAAACTCAAACCACGAACCCTGATTAAGCCTATGTGGGTCCGGGTTTGATTCGGTCAATAGTTTATTCGGGTCAACCCGCGTAACCCGAATACTAAATAGAGTCGGGTAGCAGTTTGGAATTTTTTTGCTAACTCGGATTCGGGTCGACTCGATTGACCCGAATAAAGTTTGTTTTCTTTTTAATATAAATTTTATAATTTTCTATTTAAACGAGTACAAAATAGGCAATTTTATTACATTGTAGTCATATTCGGGTTCACCCAAACCCAAGTGAATTCGACCCGAGTTGTCCCAACCCGAATTGGTATGAATCCGACTAACCCGAAATCAAATAGGGCCGGAATTAGGTATGTAATTTTTAGCCTTGGCCCGACTTCGACCCGACCCGAAATGACATAAACTCGACTAACCCGAGCCGACTAACACCCCTAGTGACGAATTTTCTTTGATTTAAAAAAACAACAAACAAGAAAAAACACAAACAAGAAAAAAAACTAAAAATAGTATTGTGGCCTAATTTGGTCATTTATAAAAAAATGTATCTAAGTAAATTAAAGTCCTTTAGAGGCTTAATAATCTCCATAATATTGCGCAATTTATGGCGAATCTATAAGATCAATTATTTTATATACCGAAACACATTATTATGAAGAAAAATTTAAAATGCAAAAATAATGAAATCCCGTCAATATACTCTAACCAAACACAACCTAAAATTTAAAGTTTGGAAGAAATTGGATAAGGGAAGAGGAAATGAATAATATTTTTAAACCTTTAAGGCCTCCCCACAGCGATTCATCATCAATCAAAAGGTTTATCCTTAATCCCTACACGCCTCATTATAAATAGAAGACATCACTTACAACTTCATCAAATAATTTCATACATTCTGACACAACCGTTACACACAGTAACATACACTACAACGATGGTTTATTTAAGTATTACCCAAGCTTCTTGATCTCAATCAATTTTTCGAGTCCTTACCGTTCAACACGAGAAACAAACAATACAACCATCCCCGGTCCTTCTCTAATTACGTTTTAAAGGTCATACATAAATAATGATAATAATACTTAAAAATAACAACTAACATATCTATATCTATATACTATATTATAAAGCATTTATGAATTTTTTTTAGAAAGTTTTAAAAATTCAGACTTTTAAATTTACTTGTTATGGAAATATAATGATATGCAATCTTTACAATCATCTCATTTTAAAGTATCATATCTTAAGGTGACATGTGTCACTTCTTAATTAAAAAATATTCTTTATTTTCAAATTAATATATATATATTTATCTATTTTTTATGATTTAATTTCATCAAATTTTCTAAAATTTTGTGCTCTTTAATTCAACATCCATTTTCATATATTTTTATGAATTTTTAGTGTCGCTGAAACCGCTGCTTTGCGCGGGCAGATGCTAGTATTTTTTGACTTAAAAGTAAAATTTTGGTATTTGGATTTAACAATATGGTATTTATTAGAATTTATTTATAATTTTTGAGTGGAAATAATATGAGGGGTAAAAGTCAAAAAATACCCACGAACTTTCAAAAATGTCCTGACATCACCAACGAACTAAATTTCGTCCTACCTACACCAACGAACTTTCAAATATTGTTCTAATATCACCCATATAAAAAAATTTGACTGACACCGTGGTAGTTACCTTTCACGCTGGACCGTTTTTATTATTATTTTGCTATACTTGTTTAATGGAAAGTCAACCTATAACCACATATTTCATCTAAACTAAATCATCAAGTTCGTCTTCAAACTCCAATTCATACTTAAAGCACAAAAACTCCACGACAACAACTTAGATTATTCTGCTATACTTGTTTCAATAAACCCAATACTTTCACACTCGACACCATAAACTCCACGACAACAACCTATCAACCACATAAACCAAACTCATCAGCCTTTCAACCACAACTCATCAGCTGTAACATCTTAAAGATCGAAGTTAAGCACAAATAACTTACACAAGATCTAAAGAATATGATAATTCTATGTGGGTTTTGTGAGATTTTTATGAAAGTGATACGGGATGAGGGTGTGAAGGATGAAGTGGGTATTTAGATATGGGTTTTGGGTTAAGTAGTGGAGAGTGAGTTCTGTTTGGCCGGACACGCCTCGCGAGGAAAACGCCTCACTGCCAATTGCCAACTCATCGGATCTGGGTTTGTTTGAGGGTGGTGACTGGTATGTGTGTAATTACACATACCTTTTACCTTTAAAATCGACCCTATACGACCAAAAACGCACACACTCAATACCAGTAGCGCCAGTAGGGCCATCTGGTATTGAGTTGCAAAATTTAATTGTTAAGGGCTTTTAGCCCATTTT
>BQNB010173238.1:0-13382 GCA_026074375.1 Tanacetum coccineum
CTTATCTCACTTATCTACTTTTAGCTAATGTTCCATTTTATTTGTTTGATCAAGTATGAATAAAATGCAACACGAGTAATGAGTTGACATCTAACATGTTGCTTTCACTTTAATCAACCAATTATAGATTTATGAATAAAGAACCTAGCTAGTCAAAAAAGTCTTTGTAACTTTATATTATAACAAGCACCTTGATTGGTATTTATTTAACTAACCTTTCTTATACATGCATCTTAATCATTTTATTCTAATAATGTTCCATGACATATACCATAAACCACACATTTTGGTACTTCCACTTACTTTGAGTCTAGTAACGGGGCTCAAGATTCTTCAGATGTCTCAAGTTTAATCTTCACACACGGCAACTTTGAGGCTAGCTTTCGGGCAACTAGTCCCACAAATTCTCGCACAAAACAACTTCAAAAAGACTATTATGGGTTAAGGTTGCCCGTCGAACCAATACGTAGTGAATCGTGATTACTTATTTTTTATTTCTTTCATTTCTAAAAGTTCATAAACGTTAACTATTGGGGATTTAGTATGTTACTACTGAAGACCATAAGATTGTATTGCGGCCCAGTTCTAACTCGATCCAGGGCCCATTTATTCGCACCAGCCATTTTCAATTTTCATAAACGCTAACTATTGGGCTTTAGTTTGTTAATTAATAGGGACATTTGGTCCGTACCATTTGGATGATAGGTACCGTATATTTCCCTTTCGACCAAATATGTAGTCCCGATCTCGAAAAATGAACGGTATATCGGTACTGGTTCCCGGTACCAGTGTAAACCGGTACTACCGAAACGAGTATCGTTTAATATAGATAATAATCTCAAATTTGACTATTTTACATGTTTTATTTTTCTTTTGTGCGTGGTTACATAAGTACATGTATTATTGAGTTAATCTTAGCTCGAAAGTATCTCGTTGCTTCATAATACCCCTCATAATAACTTGACACCACAATAAACAAAAAATTAACAGTACTTAACATATATAGTTACAGTTGTATTTTCATTTCTAATCACATCCATATAACTCACATCCATGAAATCTATATCTCAAAAAGGCAATGTTAGTACACCTCTACGAGAAAGATATATAACCCTTAGTTCCAGCTTTGGACAACTCCTCATAGTACTTATGCGGAACAGCTTTCGACAAGTCGTTAAGTACTGTTAATTTTTTGTATCGTGACACCTTGTGATTCACCTTGACACGATATGTGATAATGTGAAATTATACAATCACTTGCACAAGTGTACACATAAGAGTCACGCCCGGGAAGATTCCAATTGTATATGATTATAATGACTATACAAATACGCGCACAAGAATAAAAGATTTGATATGATGCAATTTGAACTGTTAACATATATGATGAAACATCACTGCATCAGGATAAGGTTACTTGCAAAACGAAACCCATGTACCAGAGATAACTTAATTAGTTATCCCACATCACCAGTAGAAAAAACCAAAGTGTTTTTATAAGCTCCATTTGTACAATTTCAGCTGCTGAGCTTAGTAATGTGGGCTTGTGACCCAAGTGGGGGCATTAAGGTTTTCGGAGGGCTAAGAACTAGGGGCGATCATCTCGTGGGTCTGTGTGAGAAAAAGTGTACATAAGCGCCATTCACTCGACCATGATTGACCCCTTCTTAGCCCAACACAAACTTTTTATTATGATTTTGACTAATTACTACACGATGGGGAAGGTTCCCAAACAAAAATGGTTACAAGAATATAAATTGTGCCATATCTTGTAATTTGTTATGCTATATGAATACGTCATTTGTTAATATCCACAAGGACTTGAAGCTTCAGGAAAAGTTGTTATCGTTCCTTATTAAGGTCACCAAGATGAAGGGAGTGTGAAGTTTGAACAATGGAAGGACCCGAAAAACAAAATTTACAGTCTTTGCCGTCTACTCACTCATGATGCTACACCGAGATTCATAAAGAGGTGTTCGTAGATTAAACTAATCAATGCTTAGAGTCGAAGTTCCGCTCTAAACAACCATTAGTTAAACTATCACCTGGTCCAACAAACTATACAACGGTAGGCTACTTTGGGTAAAAAAATCAATTCACACAGTATAGAATAGTACTTGTAAGTCAAAACACACAAATGTAATGTCACATGTACAGACGACCACTGACACTTACCACACAGTACACAACCATATGTACTGTGGCGGTTTTTAGAGCACGATTCATCATCAAACCAGAACGCGTGAACGGTGAACCTACCCCCTCATGAATGTCAAAATAGACACATTATAAAACAAACAAAAACCCATGACTTGTATGCTTATTCCCTGTGGATTGGACCGAACTACGCTGACTTGGAATCCAGTTTTTGGTTCACATTTTCGATTCCAAATCGACTTTTTGTTTCGTTTTCAGTAGCCAAAACAAAATATCCATGTCTATATAAATTCCTTCAGAAAGTACATTAAAGATATGTGTATTATACACATTTACATCCAAACAACTTGGCACCTTACAGAACAAACCCATTTTATATAGTTCTTCGTAGATGAACAAACTAAAACTAATCAATGCTTAAAATTACACGTTTTATCACATCAAATCCAACCCATCCGTTATACGTTTTTAGCAACCATTATTTAAACTATCACCTGGTCCGTCAAACTATACAACGGTAAATTTCTTTGGGTGAAAAATCAACACAAGGTCCGTCAAACTATACAATGGTAAACTTCTTTGGGTAAAAAATCAATTCACACTGTAAAAAGTTGTCTCATATAAAGAAACTTTCATTCAACCAGTGTAGACAGTACTTGTAAGTGAAACTTTGAAAACTTTAACCTATCCCACATCGCCACAACATAAAACCAAAATGATATTTAAAAATACCATTTGGGCCAATTTTGTTGCTGAGTCCATTAACTTGGGCTTGTCTGATGTGAGGTGCACGCCGCCCTGGTCATTGCCTTACGCTAAACAGTACCTAAACACTCTAACATACAAACAATGGCCCACATGGTGCACGCGGCCTACAAACTATGGCCTACAAATCTTACATTATTGTTAAAATACAAACAAATACTCTCTTATTGCTAACATATAAACTCAAGTGTCACATACTCTCTTATTGCTAAATATATAACTCAAGGTGTCGAGGAAAAAAGCCTCAAATCATGCGTCATTGCCTTACGCTAAACCAGTACCGTAAAACTTTCTTATCTAAAACATCCTAACAATGGCCCACATGGTGCACGCGACCTACAAACTATGGCCTTACAATCATTACATTATTTGTTAAAATACAAACAATTTCTCTCTTATTGCTAAACATATAAAATTCATGTGTACATACTCTCTTATTTGCTAACTCATTATTAAACTCAAGTGACGAGAAAAAGCATAACCAGAGGATCGTGCTGGTGCTTTCAATGAAGCGTCTAGTCGCCGCCTGATTTTACATGAGGAGTCCGATGTACGATGAAAAATACGATTTCGACAGTCGTTCGAATGGCTTGTCCCTTTTCAACTAGATAGGTGAATGCAGTAATTATCGCTCTGCATACTTTAAAGTAATCCGTGTGCTGGAAGAGAAGGGCATTTCCCCGTGTGATATAAGTGCAATCTGTATTTCGTCAATTGGCATAAGGCGTTAATGCTAGCTTTCTAGATGAATACATGCAAATAAGTGAAAGATCGTCACGTTTGGCTCTTGATCATTTTTATCAAGTTGTTATGGAGATTTATGGTCCTGAGTTTTTGAGGAAACCTACGATGACTGATGTTAAAAAACTTTATCGGCATCACGAAGAAAAGCACGGATTTCCAGGGATGTTAGGAAGTCTTGATTGTACGGATTGGGAGTGGTTCGGTTGTCCGTACGCCTTTAAAGGCGAGTACGTTAGACGTGATCATGGTTCGAATCCTTTCATTTTGCTTGAAGTCGTTGCGTCGCAAGACTTGTGGATATGGCATGCTTTCTTTGGTGTTGTTGGGTCGAACAACGACATCAACGTTTTGTATCAATCCCCTATATTTAACTATCTAAAAACTGGACGAGCACTTGAGATTCCTTTTGTGGCTAACGGCCTAACTTACCAATCTGGATACTATCTTGTTGACGGGGATATATCCTGAATTGGCGCACTCGTTTAAGACGATTCAGAACCCACAAGCGGAATTTATTTTGTAATTAAACAAATGCAGGATCGGCAAGGGAAAGATGTGGATACGAGATTTGGTGTTTTTCTTAAGAAGAAATGGGCTAATAATAGCAATACCACACGAGCGCTAAAAAAAGATTGGAATTGTTAGTATTTTTTTGTATGATGTATGATATGCATCATATTACATAATATGATTCGAAAATACAAAAATTATGCGATATCTCCCAGATGTTTCCGGATGATGCACATCAGTGCTGGGAACCGACCCCGCTGACGAAACAAGAACAGGCGCAACGAGTTATGAGGTGGATCAAATCATCATAAGCGCATCAAAACCTTCGACGCGATTTGATCGGACACTTGGCTCAAAATGCTTAGTTTTAGCTTTATTTGTTTCATACTTTGTTATGTATTTTTATTTTCGTATTGTACTTTTTTATGTAATGTTTTTAATATATGAATAAAAGTTTTTAATTACGTTTACGTTTTTATTAATTTTGTACGTTTACGTTAACGTTTTTAATTTATGAATAAAAGTAAATTAAATAAAAAAATGATGTGTAAGGTGAGTTTGGTATGAAAGATGAGTGTTAAAACGGTTGAAATGCGAGTGGTAAAGTTGGAGAGAGAAAGCTGACGTGACGCTGAGGTGTAAGGTGAGTTTCCTATCCTTACTCCATCCGGCCTAAGTGATAACAGTTAAAAAGAGAAGTCAGAAAAAAAATAAACAAACCAAATAAAAAATAATAAAAACACACACTCACAAACCACTCACGAATGGTGAGTGACCCACCATTCACTTTGCAAGTCACTCGTAAGTTTGTATGGGTGGAGTGGTGACTCACGAGTGAGTTTGCAACTCACACGGTGAGTTTAGTATGTTGCTTCTTTAACATTAGGCTTTAGTAGGGTCAATGAAGCAATATCACTCGATCCTTATCAAACAGCATGTCCGTGAGAATAATTAGTATCGTGGTTACTACTGGTTTTTGGGGGGGGGGGTGCCCCCCCCCCCGCCCCCCCCCCCCCCCCCCCCCCCCCCCCCCCCCCCCCCCCCCCGGGGGTCAACGCGTTTGGCCCCGGTCAAATCCGGGTCTGGTAGGATCAACCCGGTTTTGGACGGGTCAACCCGGGTCTTGCTGGGCCAACCCGGTTTTGGACGGGTCAACTTGGTTCTGGCCGGGTCAGCCCGGTTTTTGGCCGGGTCAACTCTGTCTTGGCCGGGTCAACCCGGTTCAACCAAAATTGAGAACTATACAAAACCAGGTCGCATGCTCAGGCGAGTCATGTAGAAACTGACAATTTGATCCGGTTCTCAGACAAGTAGAAACAGCTCACTTCCGGCTTGGTCACCGGTCCTGTTCACGCTTCAACCGGCCAGGTCCAAGCGGTTTTAAAACATTATCACTTAGAAACACAAAAGAAGGCATATTACAATACAGATTTAAAAATTGATTATAAAGCAAAAAATGTTGCATCAATATCAAAAGTACGTCATCATCTTCGCCCACAGCTAAAACACATGATATTAATCTCTTGATGACATCTATAACACATGATATTATTTTGTGTAAGGGTCTTAAAATGTCAATGAGGTTCGTTATTCATGTTTGGGGTCGTGATGAAACATAAAGCATGCAAAAACTCTATTAGTAGAGGTCCTACTTCTCCTCTATCCCGCAGCATGCTCTATCAGATATGCTGCGTTAGCCTTAGCTAGAAAGCGAGATCCCTGTGTTAATCTTTCCAACGGTAAACAGCTGGAATTTGTTGGCATTTACGTGTGATAGGCATTTCCAAATCCGAATGAGTTTTGTTTGTGGGTATTAGACATTCCAATATGACATCAGGACCACAGTATTATATCACATCTTATTTTCCGCATATTCAAGAGTACAAAAGAATAACTTAAGATATGTGGCTTCTGGCTAGGCATTTCCCCTCACTGTTTTCATTCTTAAATATATGATAGCGTAAGGGACCCGAACCACAACTAGAAAGAGTTCAGGCTAAGGGCAAACCGAAGCATGCATATGGATAGGCCTTCTTGTTGAAGGCTCTTCGTGCACTAGGTTTGTTGTTTGCCTATACATATGGTATTAAAAGGCTAAAAATGTGGCTTTTAGGTAATTAACGATAAGTAAGAGGTGAATTTACAAGCCTAGATTGTGTGGGCCGATAATTGCAGATCTGGTGATCATGTGCGCGAAGTACTTATACCTTTGCATTTGTACTATGGTTAAAGCAAGCCACCATAATATTGTAACCAGTTTGAGGTTGTGAAATTTTTAACAAATACCCGAAACCACATTTGAGGTTGTGAAATTTCTGCTGTACATCCATCCATGCACCTTTGGCTTCACTTGGCTAGTTGGCTATATGTAAATTCGGATTTGAACTCGAGAATTGTAAGGTATTCTGAACTATTTTAGACCACTTGAACATATTATGGTATCATTTTAGATTCTGAGCTGTAACTTCCTACGTGTAGCGTACCTCTCTTCGACACATATAAGCACAAGTGTCTATCGTTGATACAATAAAACGAAAACAATATACGGAGTAGTAAACTAGAAATTTTCTACAATAAACCTCAACAATTTATAATAATAATAGCTAAACATACTTCTTAATTTTACATGAGGAAAGACATCTAAGCATTCCCATGCATAAAATTTGAAATCAGTACCCAAAACTAGTGCCTTAATTTATATCACAATTTGGATGATTGCGGACTAAATTTGCTGCAGATAGTTAAAACCTCTTCTAGATAATGGATTGCAACTCTTCTTAATTTGCTAAAACTTCCCAAATTAACTCTGGATCATACGAAGGCAAGCGTGCAAGAGAGCATCCTTCAAATTCGGACTCACTTGTAGCCGAGGCCGAACACTGTGAACCATCCCCCTTCCAGAACTCATCTTCAGACATACTTGGTGATGACATCACTTCATTTCCGACACAAGAAACCGAAGAAGAACATTCAGCTTTCATACTATTTTCTCGTTCCTCGTCACATCCAGCGCTCTCACCTTCGCTCTTCTTGCTCTTGTTCTTCTTCCTGTTGGCTTTTTCTCTTCTCACTTTCTGACAAATAGCTTGAATCTTGCTATCAACAGCATTCTTAAGAGCATTCAGCCTCTGCGCGTCACCAATCAACCCCAACTGACTCGGGTCATCAACGTTTGGAAAATTCAACCTTGCATATTCACCTCGAAGCTTATAAGCCGCCCGATCATAAGCATAAGCAGCCGCCTCAGCCGTCTCATATGTCCCCAACCAAACCCTCATTCTATTCTGAGGTAGTCTGATCTCAGCAACCCATTTGCCCCAATGCCTTTGCCTCACTCCTCTATAAAGCTTCTTCTTATAAGGATTACTAGAATAATCCGAAAACCGGGATAGCCCGTTTGCGCTTGTTATAGGTGAATTCAGCATCCCAGTTTTTATCTTCCCCATGTTTTGCTCTGAGAATTTCTGGAGCATATCTCGTTGTTTGAGATAAACCGAAGATCCTAGTGATTGACGAACGGAGTTAGAGGTTACTGAAGACGATGAAGAATGAGTGAAGATTGAATCTAAGGTGTTTCTACCATTGCCACCACATATGATTAGATTAGACAAAGAAGATCCTATGTCATTGTATGGATTGTTTTCTTGCATGATGAGCACTTTCGGTGTTGGCAAAAAAGTAGAAACAGGGGAAAACAGAGGAAACAGAGCACTTTTCGCAATGGATCAAGCAGTTCTACAGTAAACTAACCAAAGGGTATATAAAAATGACACTTTTTTTTTTCGTTTTTGGAGAAGAAAAGAAGAATAAACTGAGAGGTTTTTTACTCTTATGTGAATTGAGAACCAAAGAAAATTATCCAGGTTTGAAATTTCTGCTGATTTGGTTTCTGGTTGGTCTATTTATAGCTGCAAAACCTTAAGATTTTTTATGGTCCCTTCACTCAAGTTATGTGAAATGACCTTCTTGCCCGTGACACTTGTGTATATGCTATTCAAAACCCAAGAGGGTACTAATGTCTCTAATTTCGTTACGAGTGGTTTTATTTTTAAACAGAGAACATAACGATTTACACGAAGCCGTGGGTTTAAATCCCATTTGACCTCATAAACTTTTTAAAAGTTAAGCAAAAGCATCAAAGAAAATGTAATCTACTTATTCACCTTAACGATATAAGAAATGATTGGGAGGACTAAAGATTTGACTAATCTCATGCGTAAACCCGTGTGTGGTTTGTGAAATAGTAGGTCCGTTAGGTTTAGGCATGAAATTAGGCATATTTTTAGGTCTCCATATCATTTCTCTAACTATAAATGCAGTGTAATTTACTACTAGTTTTCAATCAACCATTTCATACACAAAAGTTGCATACTTTAGTAAGTTTGACTAAAAAAAGTCAATATGATAATCTCAAAGCCAAAAATTGAGTACATCTTTGGATTCACACATTGAGTCTCAATTGGCCTTATTTTAAGTTGTGCAAAAAAGTGAAGTTTTAACTCATGTTGGTAGGAAGATTGTAAGATAGTTTCTACTTGTTGTTCTTGCTAGTTAATAATTGCAATGTCAATGAGAAAAGTGCCACGCGTAATTGTGGTCTCGTTTTGCTTTTATCATAGGGTGGTATGGGTCTTCTCCAGGAGAAATTTGCTTCCACTCCTTTTTTTCATCAATCTTTTTTCTAAAGCTGACATAATTTAATGTAAAGACACTCAAACTAGGTTTTCCAGCCATGCACAAATCTAAATGGTTGAGGTATAATTTCACATTGCCTGATTCGTACTGGTAAAAGTTTCCGTTCCATAGGAGATTCACTACTTATGATGCATGTAAACGCGTTAATAGGTTTGGCATTTTGATACGTGTCGTTGATTGTCTGGAACGTAACATCCGTTTAGTAGTTTTAGAACGATACCCGTAACTTTTGTTCCTCTACTACTGTTTTTTTGTCTTATAGAAACGACAGATCCTGGTTCTACTACTGATTGTCGTGTTTTGCGAAAAGACTATAATAAAAGTTACTTCGAGTTAGGACAACGTAATATAGACAGAACACATGGTATAGAAGCTATGTCTTAATAGCTAAACCAAACCTTAAAGCATGGAAGCAAAGATGATGGTTAGAAGAGATTGTGTAACAAATCATGGATTTTCAACACCCACTTTCATGGTAGTTATTAAAAACCATACTTCAACTTTCACAAAAATGTGGAGACAAAAGAAATTAAGAAGTTTGAAAATGAAACCTCTAATGGTTTTGCATAAAACTCGTTTAAATAACTTGTTTTGGAGAAACATTACATGATTCAAAAGATCAAGATAAACAAGATCATTAAAAGTATATCTTAGATATTGGTAGAGATGCTATTTTATGAAGGATATAAATCAAATTGATAGAAGATGATGATAGGCTACAAAGCTCAACCCCACATGCATAACTTTAGGCTAGTGGTAATAACGATTCATCACAATCAAACTCGTCAATTCAGCGTCACGTCACTTTCCCTCTCGACATTAAGTTTCACCAATAACTTAGTGTAATAACAAAACAAATATCACCGTTGAAGCATATCCCACTTAAATACAAATATATCCTACAAAAACCAAAATCGCACACACAATAAAAAAACAACGCCTCCCAAAACTTGCTCGTGCAGACGGCTGAGTTCTTCCATTTTTATCCTAAGAAACGTCAAAGGGAGGTGAGGGTAATAAGGGACACGAGTCGGTGAGTCCTCCACCTAAGCACAAGACGCATGGTAATTTGCTTATTACCATTAGTCTTACGTGCAACACTCAGTTTAGCACAGTAGTATAGTACTTTGCAAGAAAATGGTCTCGTTCTATAAACCGGGTGGACACTCTGTAAGTGGCCGCTGCTTTAACTCGAACATTGTCTTTCACATATTTTTTTTACGACGAAACTCGTAAACTAGTGAGTGTTGCCCCTCATCAAAAGCTTTGTACAATTGAAAAAATAAATCCAAAAAGTAGAGTGGTGATGGGTGAATTGAAAAGAAAGAAAAAAGACAAGCTAAAAGTGGTCCTTGTTCCATGTGAAATCCTAAAGTCAAAACCTATCTACCTTTTTCACCTTTTACATCTCATTCATTTTCTTATGCATGTGTCTATCTATCTATCTTTCCATGAGTAATATTATCTTCAATCCAACATGAATCTAAATCTCATATGGCCTGTCTATGAACAAATACATAGACATTTAATGATATTTTTTTAGCATATTTTGAGACACATTTTCAAAGGATTCATTAGAAATATAATCTTATATTGAACGGAACCATCTCTATTGAGAGTTCAAGCGATGTCATTGCACACGGTCATCGCTTGACAAATGTCACAAAAGTTTATGCAGCTTGAGTTTAGTTAGTGTGCATTAGGTGTGTTTAAAGGTCTTTTTGTGGTAATGACACGAAATCACTGAAATTCATGAGACGGCCATGATATTGAACTAACACGTCTCTAAAAATGCACAAAGCCGTGACTCCACCAACCAGCCCACAATGAAATCAAGTTTCACACTCTAGTCTCTAAACTTCAAGCTCACGTGATTGCCAAGATAGCTAAACAAGATGAAGCATAGTTTTTGTTTAGTAAATCATTGGGTTAAGGATTAGTGTGGTAATGCTACCTAGCTAAAGGTCGAACTCGAGCTGGATTAGGAGAACTTCATTTCATAAGCTTGCAGAAGTAACTTATGAGAGCTTGACTTTAAAAACTCTCATAATCTTTTTCAGTCAAACAAAATCTTTACATTATGTAGTTTATTTCTATAGAAAAGAAACTTAAGCTTCATATAATCTTACTCATCAAATATATGGTCATTTTACAGGGCAAGAATTGCTCTTTTCATTATATATTTTTATACTTTATCATTCTTATTTATTATACAAATATGGGCTTTGATATTTTTTTAGAAAAAGGTTTCAAAAAGTTGAGTTTTGGTACTTAGCTTGACGTGGACTCTCATTTCAACGCGTCATGTCCCTGGCTCATATAAGAGCGCTAGGTACCATAACACCATTAACACTGACACATCAGCGCCACATTAGCTTTAACATCATAACACCAACACCTCAAAATACACCTGGTATCATAACACCATTAACATCACTTTTTGAGACCCACCACTTTTTCTTTTTTCCAATTTTTAAAACAAACTAAATTCATTTCATTAAATAAAAAATACAAATTACAATCCTAAAAAAAACTCGAAATTAAAAAAAAACCAGAAAAAAACATATGAAAATTAAAAAATATACGCCCTAATGACTACCTCCGGGGTTATTTCCGGGGTTCCGGTACAAGTTATATTTGGCTCGAATAGCTCGTTTTTGCTCTTCGATAAAATAGGCGTCGTCGTCCGACAAATCTTTCGTGCTAATAGCGAGAAATTTCATCTCTTCCAAACGCATCACCGTGCGGTCTTTTTCTTTTGCCACTTCTAACGCGGCTTCGGCGGCTTCTCGTTTGAGACGAAGTTCATTTGTCATAATGTCCCCGAATTGGCTTGACGAGCTACTCCCGCCGGTGCTCACCGATGTATCGGATTTGGTTTTTTTACCGGGGCGTTGTTTGCCGGGAGGACGTGGTCTAGCATCGGGACCGAATAGCTCATCGGTGTTTACCACGGGGACTTCTTCATCTTCGGTTAAATCAACCGGTGCGGGTGCGGGTGTGTCCCATTTCGAATGCTTACGCAAAAGTTCCCAAGCATCTTCTTGACTAAACGGGGTACTTTTATTTTCGTCCCGATAAACCGCCCGAGTTTGTTTCATAACATCCAACTCGCTCTCACCACTTTTTATCAAACGTGAGCACCGTTTGTGTTGAACTTTTGACAATTATGGTTCAACGTATTCCATTTGCTTGACAACATATCTTTGGTACGTTTTTGAAAATTCAACCGATTGAACTCGTTCAAAACCCGGTAACAAAAAGTATCCTTCGGTTGTGACCTTCCGACATTTCTATCTTCGAAAACGGCAACGTAACATTTTGCAAGTAAAGTTTCCTCGTCCGGTTGCCAACGGAACGCAACCCCCTCGTCCGGAATATCCACGACTTTGGTTTTTCTTGCTGATCGTTTCCGGGGTACACGTTTTGGTTCGGCTTCGGCTTGTGAGAGTGAGTTTGACGATTGGCTATGTTGTTGTGGTATTTCAAATTGTGGTGGGTCTTGTTGTCGGTTTTGGAAAGTTTGTTGAAATTCAACAAAAGCTTGTTGGTGAGTTTGTAAAAAGGCTAGTTGCTCGGGAGTCATCGGAGCTTGGCTAGAAAACCCGGGGAATTGAGAGTTCGACGTAGACCCGGAATTCATGTTGCCTGAATTAAGGAGGTTCCAAAAAGAGTCTTCGTTGGGAAAGTCGGACCTTTTTTTTGTGCATGCAAATATGTATAAAAGATGGAATTTGAAGTTGTAGATGTGTGAAAAAATAGATAGGAAAGTGGGATATATATATAGGGGAGAAAAAAAATTAAAATTTTTTGACTAAAAACTAGCCGTTTATGGGGTTTTTAATTTTTTTTTGCAAATACTAGCCGTTACATTCGAATTTTTTTTTTAAATAAACCGGTGTTGCCAGCGTTACTGTGGCAACGCCGGTGCCAACGTCGTGGCCCAACGCAGGTTGCCGGTATGGTAACACCACCAACGCCACCGCCACGTAGGCGTAACGCGGGGTGCTACGTTACCATACCCAGCGCTCTTAGTATTGACTTGGAGATTTCCAGCGTTGGGACGCATGCCAACGACAAACACTCACTGGCGAGCTTTGTGTGATTTCCATGGTTTATGGTCTTTTGGCCGGCTAATCAACGAGATTTAAATCCATCGCCACACATACTCAAACGAGGTTTAAATAAAGAAAACCGGTAATTTCATTTCGAGTAATGATGTATACTTCCACAAACATTTCATAATCCTCTCAGATATTCCTCAACAACATCAATTCACTTCTAAATTCTAATAGATTATGATCCAGATTCCCTTCAAGACTTTTTGTAAATACTTCTACAATTACTCAGCATCCCAACGACCTAATCCTCTCGTAGCAAGTCGTAATTGCATTTTGCAACCCTTATTGTTGCTAACATTTTGCTTCCACGCCCAAATTAATACCTAACACAATGCAATACCGGCATGCATCATTTTAGGCTTCAAGTTGTGGAGAGCTCAGCTTTAGCAA
>BQNB010173240.1:0-13382 GCA_026074375.1 Tanacetum coccineum
TTAGATTTATCTCATAATAACGATGTAATGTTTTACTTTCATTTTCAACTAGACGCATACCCGTGCCCGCACGAAAAATCCTTAGCGGCCGATAATTAAGGATATGCAATATTGTGGGACGTTTTTCGTGTAACGTTCACAATAGGATTGTTTGGGTCAAAATAAAAAACGATATGCAATATTGTGATAATTAATAGAAAAAGAGTTATGGTTTGGGTAAAAAGTGCAAGTGCAGCTAGGGGGTCATTTGTTTTGTGCATACATTGTGTGTGTTTAGTGCACGTGGGCTAGTTCAAAGCTGTTGAATCTGGGTTATAAACGAACAATAATAAAAGTTTGATGGTTTAGTGATCAAACATGATGTTTTGAAACCCGGTTCGACCCGGCCGATTCAACCGAATATGATCGAAAAATAAGTCAAATTAAACATTTTTTATATTTTCGAAATCCGATCGCACCGGTTGAACCGGTAACCCACATTCTTTTTCCTACCAAAATTATTAAAGACATTTCATTTTTAAAGTTTTTCAACGTTTGTGAAAGACATGGTTAACCTAGTGAACGAACCGGTTGACCAAAAAATAACCTTTCATTTAAGATCGGAATTGATGTTTTAACAAAAATGACTCGAAATTTATATATCTTCTTTCATAAGCTTTGATTATTTAATTAATTACCTTAAATAAAGTTTAAATCACATTTTTAAGTCAAATAATAAAACACGAACTCAAATTTATGCATTTTCATATATAAATTATAAGTTTCAAGATTTTTTAATCTTTAAATTTCAAGTTTTAGGTTTTAATTTACGTTTCATTAATGAGTTATTAATTGATCATATATAATTTACGTTTTAAGTTTTAAGTCTTCTCATTTGCCATATATAATTTACATTTTATTAATTGACCAAAAGTTTTTTCTTAAACCCTTTATGTGTATTTAAATGATATCTCAGTTGAAGTAATTTGTAGTTTCCCTAAAATAGTTTCCACGCATTAAAGGAGTATACAAAAACAGTTTCCACGTATTCAATATTCAACATTGCTTAAAATAGGTTTGTCAAGTTTCCACGTATTCAAAAACAGTTTCCACGTATTCAATATTCAACATTGCTTAAAATAGGTTTGTCAAGTTTCAACTTTTTAACAATTAGGCAAATCTCCTCTATAAGGAGTATAGATATACCTTTTTTAATCATTCCAAATATATATAAATTTTATTTTTCAGCATTTAATAAAATACTATTTTCAAAAATGTTAAAATTTCAAGAAATGGCTAAAATACTTTTTTCAACAAAGTTGAAATTTAAAGAAATATGACTAAATCCTTTATATTTAGTATAGAAAAGTGTAATTCCCGTAACAAATTATACATTTATACTCTTTACACAAGAAAGTTAAAATAATACTATATAAAGTTATCACCAGCCCATCTACACAACTAATTAACACAAATATAAATGTCGCTTTAGAAAATTACATTACAAAATTACATTACATATCATTTTTAACATTTCCTACAAACTTCAGATTCTGACGAGCAAAAGTAGTTTCAGGCCGCAGCTGTAAATTTAAAAGCACAATAAAGAAACTCATATTAATAGAATAAAAATAGTTAGAAATCACGAAAGAAAAATCGTTAATAAAACGCTAAAGAAATATATAAAGAACATATGAGAATCATAGAAAGATTAATGGCCAATTAATATCTTCCATAATTAGTCTCATAATTGTAAGAACTAGTGGTTACATGACCAAATTAAATATAGTTTCAAACATGCCACTTGAACGTGTGAAAGTTGTTACAAACATTTAGTGTAGACTTTAAAGGTTGTCAACATTTCCTAAATTATGTAGCCATATGCTTGTAGACTTTGAGGGTTGTCGAACATTGCCTAAATTACATTAGAGTCTCTCAGACTTTCAAGAATGAATGTCAACATTTCCTAAAATGTATTTCTACTTTTAACATTTCAAGATTAAGAGTTTCAAGAATTCAATAATGGGTGATACACCGTTATTGATCTTGATAATAGTTTGCAGGGATGAAACCCTTTTGTTACCAGTGAGTATTCACTTGGTGGCAATCGGTGGGGTCTCTTGATACAGAGATTTGATAAAACACGAAATGATTTAGATTTGTGTATGTTTGATTTGCAAACTGTTTTTCCTTGAAAAAATTGGTGCGGTTTGGTTCTTGATTACCAAACGAGAAACACAGTGATGAATTCTGAAAGGGTAAATGATGATTTGTTTAAAAATACCAAAAGCTCAGATGCCAAATGTTGGGAAGTGCCATAGGTACTTCTATTAACCCTTGGCCATTAGCTTGAGTTTCGTAAATTTGTATAAGCCATATGTTATAGACAAAGGGGTGTTTAGAGGCGTAATGATGCAGTAAATGTAAATGGTTAAAGATGTGAAAACAAGATAAAACATTATTACTTGAATTATTTACATATATACAGATTACATCTATATATACTAATTGAAAAGTGTAATGAACCAATGCGATGGTTCACCAAAAAAAAGTCAACCCATTTTCTACATAACTTTATTTGAACTGACAAACTAATAAACTGTCATATGGGTCAAATTTTATACATATGACCCATATTTAGAATCCTGCAGACCAATTATTTACATGTACATAGGTCTGCATACTGAAGTTTTAATTACAAAGACTAATAATATAGGAAGGTTTATGATCTTGTTCTCCAACAGTCTCCCTCCCAAGATTATAAGCCTTCAAGTCTTGACAGCCTTTCAAGTGATGATAGTGAAGTCATCACATGTGCTGTTGGTGCTTGATCCTTCTTCTCCTTACATCCTTGATGTTGATGGTCTTGAATACATTTCTTGCAGTTTGTGACCTTTTGTGGAGTATGGTAAAATTGGTTGTTCTTGACTGTCTCGTGTGTCTTCTAATTTGACATCAAAATGCTCCAATGTCTTCTTTCCTCTTAGGACTGCAGGCCTTGTCATAGGTGCACCATTCTCACCAAAGTCCCATTGGTGAGGTCCAAGACAATCTCTGTCTTTGTCTTCTGCTTTCCATGCAGATTCCACAAAGGTATTTTTGCATCCTTGTTGTGGTGCTCTTGCAGTTTTGAAGTGGGATGTCAAGACATCTATATAGTTTATGTAGCATTTTTTGATTTCCTCTTCATTTCCTCTTGACATTCCCATAATCTCACCAATTGTGTCAAATTCTTGACAAAAATACACACCCAGATAACCTCCCAATCCTTCTATGAGTTTGTATAGATGAAACAAATGAATCTGTATTCCATTTATAATTGGAGGAATAGGCCCAAGGAGTGATCTATTAAGTTAGTAGTTATAGAACCATTTGACTACCTTATTGAACCTGTTTCTGAAGAAGTCCCATTCCTGGTTTACAACATCATCATGCTTGACAAACTGAGAAAGGCCACAATTCTTAATTTTTGAACCTTTGTTGAATAAAGGTTTCCTTTAATTCTGACTAAGTCTTGTTCCAGGTCTTCATCTTTCTTTGTTATGGATTCAAAGTAGTCCTCAAGGTATTTGTTCTGCATTGTCCTCATCTTATCTTCATCAAAAATCTGAATTTCCTTGTTATTAAACATGTAGGACAAGGTGCATCTGTTTCCATCATACTTAACCTCAAAGCCTTGCTTTTCTAACAAATCTATTCGAGGATATTCAAAGTTACTTTATGGTAGCATACTGTACAACAGGAACTATAAAGCCTTGGCCACCCAAAAAATCCCCCCTAATTTTTTCCCCATATCAGAACTTCACCAATACCATAGGTGAAAAGGAAC
This sequence comes from Tanacetum coccineum, assembly GCA_026074375.1. Lineage (NCBI taxonomy): Eukaryota > Viridiplantae > Streptophyta > Magnoliopsida > Asterales > Asteraceae > Tanacetum > Tanacetum coccineum. The sequence goes on from BQNB010173240.1 coordinate 3,809, forward strand.
TTCATCTGGTTTTCTAGTTTAGTTACAGAGAAATCTTCCTTGATATTACAAAAGGTATCCAACTTATAGCATACATGCTTATCAATCTGATTGCTTACATACCATATATCATCCCAATTTGCAAGATCAGTACCTCTGATCATGCATGTTGTGGAGAAGTGGATGCTCTCTGGGTACTTTAGCATAACAATTGGCTTGGTGGTCTTAAATCCTTCCATCTTTCCTCTTGCAAGGTTTCTTGTGTCTGTCTTCATAGGCATGTCTTCATCCTTGTTGTCCATAGGACAGAATTTAATGATGTGCCCCAACTGCTTGCACTGAAAACATTTATAATTCTTGTACTTGTTTTGTGCAGTGTTTGAGGGTTGAGGATGGTTCAGGGTGTTGTTGTACTGCATTACTTCTTGCATTTTGTTCTTCAACATGTTTTTGCATTCCTCTGAGATTTGTTTCATGCAGGATCCAACCTGGTCTTGTCTTTCTTTTTTCAGCTTTCTCTGGATGAAGTCAAGTTGTTGTTTCCTTCTCAAATGTCCCCAGTTTTTGCTCTGATACCAAGTGTTGGGAAGGCCATAGGTACTTCTATTAACCCTTGGCCATTTGCTTGAGTAGGAATTCGTATTAGCCATTTGTTATAGACAAAGGGGTGTTTGGGACAGTATGATGCAGTAAATGTAAATGGGTAAAGATGATAAAAACAAGATAAACTTTTATTACTTTGAATTATTTTACATAATACAGATTACAATCTATTTATACTAATTGAAAAGGTGTAATGAACCATTGTGATGGTTCACCAAAAGTCATACCTTTTCCTACATAACTGTATTTAACTGAAAAACCTATATTAACTGTCATATGGGTCGAATTTTATACATATGACCCATACTTAGAATCCTGCAGACCCATTATTTACATGTACATAGGTCTGCATATTAAAATAAACATATACTAAAGTTTTAATTACAAAGACTAATAATATAGGAAGGTTTATGATCTTGTTCTCCAACAGTCTCCCTCCCAAGATTATAAGCCTTCAAGTCTTGACAGCCTTTCAAGTGATGATAGTGAAGTCATCACATGTGCTGCTGGTGCTTGATCCTTCTTCTCCTTGCATCCTTGATGTTGATGGTCTTGAATACATTTCTTGCAGGTTCTGACCTTTTGTGGAGTGTGGTAAAATTGGTTGTTCTTGACTGTCTCCTGTGTCTTCTAGTTTGACACCAAAATGCTCCAATGTCTTCTTTCCTCTTAGGACTGCAGGCCTTGTCATAGGTGCACCATTCTCACCAAAGTCCCATTGGTGAGGTCCAAGACAATCTCTGTCTTTGTCTTCTGCTTTCCATGCAGATTCCACAAGGGTATTTTTGCATCCTTGTTGTGGTGCTCTTGCAGTTTTGAAGTGGGATGTCAAGACATCTATATAGTTTATGTAGCATTTTTTGATTTCCTCTCCATTTCCTCTTGACAGTCCCATAATCTCACCAATTGTGTCAAATTCTTGACAAAAATACACACTCAGATAACCTCCCAATCCTTCTATGAGTTTGTATAGATCAAACAAATGAATCTGTATTCCATTTATAATTGGAGGAATAGGCCCAGGGAGTGATCTATTAAGGTAGTAGTTATAGAACCATTTGACTACCTTATTGAACCTGTTTCTGAAGAAGTCCCATTCCTGGTTTACAACATCATCATGCTTGATCAAATTGAGAAAGGCCACAAATTCATTAAAGGTTTGAACCTTTGTTGAATAAAGGTTTCCTTTAATTCTGACTAAGTCTTGTTCCAGGTCTTCATCTTTCTTTGTTATGGATTCAAAGTAGTCCTCAAGGTATTTGTTCTGCATTGTCCTCATCTTATCTTCATCAAAAATCTGAATTTCCTTGTTATTAAACATGTAGGACAAGGTGCATCTGTTTCCATCATACTTAACCTCAAAGCCTTGCTTTTCTAACAAATCTATTGAAAGGATATTCAAAGTTACTTCTGGTGCATAATGTACACCTGGAACTATAAAGCCTTGGCCACCATCTTCTATCAGAACTTCACCAATACCATAGGTGAAAAGGAACTTCATCTGGTTTTCTAGTTTAGTTACAGAGAAATCTTCCTTGATATTACAAAAGGTATCCAACTTATAGCATACATGCTTATCAATCTGATTGCTTACATACCATATATCATCCCAATTTGCAAGATCAGTACCTCTGATCATGCATGTTGTGGAGAAGTGGATGCTCTCTGGGTACTTTAGCATAACAATTGGCTTGGTGGTCTTAAATCCTTCCATCTTTCCTCTTGCAAGGTTTCTTGTGTCTGTCTTCATAGGCATGTCTTCATCCTTGTTGTCCATAGGACAGAATTTAATGATGTGCCCCAACTGCTTGCACTGAAAACATTTATAATTCTTGTACTTGTTTTGTGCAGTGTTTGAGGGTTGAGGATGGTTCAGGGTGTTGTTGTACTGCATTACTTCTTGCATTTTGTTCTTCAACATGTTTTTGCATTCCTCTGAGATTTGTTTCATGCAGGATCCAACCTGGTCTTGTCTTTCTTTTTTCAGCTTTCTCTGGATGAAGTCAAGTTGTTGTTTCCTTCTCAAATGTCCCCAGTTTTTGCTCTGATAGATAATACATTTTTGTTAGTCATAGAATGATAGAAATAATCTAGTCTTGGTTCGCCCCTAAAGAATATACTAGGTCTAGCAACGGGGTGTTATGGGAAAGTATGATGCAGTAAATGTAATAGGTAAAGATGATAAAAAAGATAACTATTAATTACTTTCGATATTGATTTTTAATAATACAGATTACAATCTATTTATACTAATTGAAAAGGTGTAATGAACCATTGTGATGGTTCACCAAAAGTCATACCTTTTCCTACATAACTGTATTTAACTGAAAAACCTAATATTAGACTGTTCATATGAGGCTCGAATTTTAATCATATGGACCCATACTTAGAATCTGCAGACATTATTTACATGTACATAGGACTGTATTATAAATTAACTTATACTAAAGTTTAATTAAAAGTCCTAATATATAGGAAGGTTTTGATCTTGGTCTCCACACAGTTGACATTTTTGTTCTTCATATCTGTGAGATAAGGCGGCATCATCTTCTCTATTTCCTTCAATACAAAAAATACACAGATTTATAACTCGTTATTCTTTAGTCTTGGATTAACCGATTAACCACCACCAAATGGCATAGTGGTAAGGTCATTGTTTTCCTTACAGGAGGTCAAGGGTTCAATCATCGCTAGGTGTGCACATTTGACTAAATGAGGGTGTAGGACAAGGATCAGAAACGGTCTTGCGGATGTAACCCGATGAGGTAGTACAATCTTTACTATGTGTCAAAAAGTTCTCGCCTTACTTTTTTTTTGAACGACAATTGGAATAAAGAAAGAAGAACTAGCAAGGAGCTAGATAGAGTTAATTACAAAGGTGGGATATAGCTCTACAAGGATTATCGAACCATTCAATCCAATTAAAAGATGAGTTCCTACATCTACTTGTGTGATCAATTGATAGCACAAGGTCTTGTTATCATTAAAGAGGAGACACTCTCGAAGGCGCTTTGTAGAGAAATAGATTATTGTTTCTAAACCCGCCATACAGGCCAGATAGGTGTTTGAAAACAGCAGCGAAGCATCTTGAAGACATGATTGAAGAGCGAGTGGTCGCCAAAGAATACATTGAAGGTATGAAAAGATGTGTTCGGTATGTGCACCATAATTAAACATCTTTCACGTGTTCTCTCGTAACTCGAAATGTACAAAATATGTTCTCTGTTTCATGTATCGCTGCATAAGGGAAATTAAGGGGTTTAACTTCATACCCTGTCGATCGAGGTTCACCCGAGTAGCCATCCTTCCATTTAAGACACGCCATGTGTTGATGTTTATTTTCAGTGACAGGACTTTGTTTTCGAGTATCGGGGAGCGAAGTGGTTGAGGATGATTAGGGAGATGTTGAGATACATGCCCTTAATTGAGAATCTGTCTTGAGATAACATTGAACTCCCCACCTTCTTCGCCAACTGAAAGAAATAAGTTAGAGTGAGGCTTTCCATCTACAGTTCTTCAATTCACGGGACAGGTCTGGGTCTTCTTCTGCTAGCATGTGCGTTCAGCCCAGGAGGGGAGAGGGCTTGTAGGGCCTGATAGATTGGCAACAGAGAGGGAGGAAGCAGACCACTAGGTTTTTGACATAATCAAAGGCAATCTGGATCTGTTTTAGCGAAAAAGCGAGTAACATGATGAAATTAAAGGTGAATCGCAACCATATCTCGTTCCAGAGTGGGTGTCGACCATAACCAAGTTTTTTTTTGAAAAGAGAGGGGAGGTTGATGTTTACTTTGCGAAGGTCGTCTTTTAACTTTGCATGTGGGTACATGGTTGGGTGGGTCTTAGGAGAGCAGAGTTTATGAGTTCCAAGAGACCATGTATAGATTGAATCACTATAACAGATGACTTGTTTTTATCGGTATGAAATCTCCACAACCCTTTTACTAGCATGCTGATTACACCGTTCTTAAAATTCCTATTACTAAGCCCACCTCGGTTCGTAAGGTGAAATTACCATGTGTCCCACAATCCACGGAATTTTTTTGTCTTAAGATCAACCCAAAAGAAAATTTCTCGAATACTTCAGTTTGTTGTTGACTATATTGGAGCCTTGGAAGTCGATATAAGTAATAACACCAAACTACCAAGTACGGATTTAATGAGCGTAAGACGCCCACCAATGGAGAGGGTCTTCGATTTCCATTTAGAGAGGCGTTTGTGAAACCTATCAACAAGAGGATTCCAATTATGACATATACATTTTGGCGATAAGGGTAAGTCCTAAGTAGTGACGGAATTGAGCTGCAAGACAACCACTGGTGAAGCAAGAGAGCATCATCCTGTTAGAAAGTACAATCTCATAGAGTTTACTTTTGTTGAAGTTGACTTTAGCGGAAGCGAGATGATAAACAAAAGTTAGAATTCTTGACAAATTTTAGCATTCTGAGCGAGACCATTCCATGATTAAGCATCATCCGCAAATAGAGATGAGAGATGTGGCTTTGTCGTTCCAATTTAATACCATGGAAACTAATTGTTGTTTGTTGCTTTAGGAGAGCTGAATGAGAGTTCCACCGCCATATATGAACTAAAAACGGGGAAAGCGGGTCATTTCTAAAGCCTCTTTCAATCTTGAATTCTTTTGTTGGAGATCCATTGACTAGCACCGAAGCAAAAGCCGAATTAAGACATGAGTGAATCCATGTCCTCCATTTAGAGCTAAAACCCATTTGTTCAAGAATAGAGAATAGAAAAGACCAACTCAAGGAATCAAAAGCTTTCTCAAAGTTGACTTTAGAAAATGATCCGCGTTAGTATTTCTTCCCCAAGCAATGATTCATCTATGAGAGGGCCGTCAATAATTTGACGCCCTTTAATTAAGCCATGTTTGAAGTCTCCAACGAGGATGAGAAATGTGAAAGTCGGTTAGGGAGAATTTGGCGGTTAGCGTTTGTTTGGCTACCAATTCAGCTAATAGGACGAAAGTCGCCAACAACCAGCGGGTCATCCACCTTAGGAACGAGAGTGATAAATGATGAGTTGCACCCTTGTGGGATAAAAGCTGAAACCTCAAAATCCTTGACAAAGGAAACAACGTCATGTTCAACAGTGTTCTAATGTTTTTTTTATAGAATTTGAAAGTGAAACCACCAGGTCCCGGTGTCTTGCTACTGCCACAATCCCACACTGCCGCTTTGATTTCTCATGAATGGGCAATCAAGAGAGTAGGATTCTTCCACGTGAATTGTATGACAGACCACTTGCGAAGGGTGATCTTGAGAGGTTATTCTTTGAAGCGGTCACGAAAAGAGTTGTACACATGGTTTTTTTATTAACGATGGTTCTGTTATCCATTCTCCGAGGATGTTGAGCCCATTGATTATAGAATGATGGCGCCTACTGTTAATTATGCCATGGAAGAAGTGTGAATTCATCCCTTCGACGGCCCACGTATTTCGCTTTTTGCCAAGGTTTTACTTTGCATTGCTCAAATTGGCCAAAGTTAATGACGAAATTTCTTTATCGACTCCAGAAGGGAGAGAGGAAGGTTGATGGCTTGTTGGTCCAAATGTTCATCTTGTACGATAGTTCCAGAAAAGCCATGTTTTCTAATGCTTGGAATTTTGCACGCAAAGTTATAGGAGCTTTTAAGCCTCTGAAGCTTGATTTGAAACTCAACTAAAGGAAACCTACTCGCAGAGATAGTTGATGAGGGGTTGTAGAAGGCAACAAACTGAGAGACTCAGGAAGTTCAAGTAAAATGGGAAGTTACTTGATCAGCCATGAGCTTATAATGTTAACGGGAGTTGGGCCATAGTCAGGGGCTACATTTTTGAAAAGGAGAGGAGTGTGATCCGAGAATTCATGAGGAAGGGCAGGATCATTCGAGGATCGGAGAGTTGATGATATGATTTGATGACAAGAAATGGTCGAGCTTGCTAATCAAGGTTCATATCCTTGTACATCTTTTACAACCATTGGAGCTCAAAAAGACCGGAAGAGTGAATGAAATCATTGAACTTGGAAGCACTTTCTACGATAAAAAAACACAGACCCAATCTTTCCAGTTTCAGGATTTCTAACTTCGTTACAATCTCCTGGATATTAGAGAAGTCATTGTGATTATCAATTAACTACGTGAGGTCATCTCAAAGGCATCTTACTTTAGCACGAAGGACTTTGAGGTGAATACACGATGACCTACGGACACGTGATAATATTAGCATTTCCCAAGAACCGCAGTTACCCATCCCCTTTTTTAGAGTCTGTCATAGTGAACCAAGAAGTGTCCCAAACAGCAAGAATACCACCTGACTTCCCATCGGACTCTTTAAAAAAAATCAATTGGTGAATTTTCAAAATATGGTTAGTATATGTATTGAGGTGCCTGTGATTGTTTCTGAATACCATAAGAAGACACCTTGTGATAAGCAAAGTCTTTTTAAGCATGACTTTTTTATGGTCTTCCCAGACCCCCTTATGTTTAAAGATAGATTATTCATTGATAAACAAGGTCTCCTTGAAAGGTGATGTTCCATTTCACTCTTCTTTCCCTTCATTTTATATCCAATTTTGATTTGCCCTATTGTTTTAGTGTTTGATACTGTTTGATCTAACAGGAAAACTCATTCCGTTTTCGGTCGAGAAGCTAGTGAATAACAATTGTTAGAAATATTAATGACTAAGAAATAATCAAGGACTAGGGGGAAAAGATATCCTTAAACCACTATTACTTCTTTTGCAATAGCAAGGATGCTTTAGCCATTTAGCTGTATTCCTTTGACCTTTCCCAACTAATTGGTGATATTATTGAGCAATCTTGTCTGTTGTTCGGATATTATAGTTACGCTTGAGCTATCTCGTATTTAGTTGTAGAACTTGACGACGGTGCAGAACAGCAATATGAAATATAGTGAGCCCGTCATCATTTTTATCAAACATAAGATCTGGATAGGTTCGAAGACACTCAACTATAAATCTGGTGTTGCCCCTTTCTGCGGCAACAAATAATATTCTAGGAGGCCCTTTCATCATAACCTCAATTTCATCAATGTACATTGTTTCGCAAACACGTCTCCAAATGATTTTCAGTAATTTCAATGCATCAGTATCCTTCTTAGCTGCAGATTGTACTTTCATACGGAGAAATCGAAGAACCGGAGAAATAACTACCAAATAGTCAAATACTACACATTATAGGAAATGTGAGTCATATATATGAATATAAAAAACGCTTACCTGGATCTATGATTCTCATGACTATATTCTTTTCAAATGTAGCAAATGCATCAGGCTTTCGAGCCAAAACTTTGAGTACAGACACAGTTGCAGCAAGTTCTGGAAGATCATTCACAATTTGGAGCGCAATATCTATATTATGACAATCACTTAGTGCATGACATCAAGAAAACAAATGAAACAAAAAATAACAATGCCCTATCTTCATTTGTCCAATGATCACCAATCATCTTTTGAGATACATCATAAAGATACTTCACTATTTTGTATTTCCCTCCTGAAGCACTTTTGGCCAATGGCAAAAGGCTATTAGCGCCACGGATGTATAGCAGGCTAGGATTCTTTTCCATCATAACCATAGCCATGTTCACATTTCCTGTTGCAGATGCTATCCAAAAGGCAGTGTTGGAAAATTGGTTCGGCAGTTCTAGTTCCTCCCTTGTCATCATATTTACCAGATTCTGGACAAACTGTAGGGTCATCTTGGTCTCTTCTGTCATGGCTGCAACATGAAGTGCTGTGCCAAGTTGCCTACTGATACAAAACCTTACCAGCTCTGGGCGTTTGTCAAGGATTAACTTAGCAGTTTCCCAATCACCGTTGAGTGATGCTTCATACAACGGAACACCAAATTCTAGGTAGCGGCTCTATTTTCTTCAACATAATTAGGAAGAACATGTTGTTAATAACTTCTGATAATAGTGGATATTTTTTTAACTAAGTAAGAAGAATATAAGTTGGTTTCCGAACTCTAATGCTACTAAAGTTGACTTGTGATGCAGGCCCAAGTATTGAAGAACGGGCTATTTTATTTCTGGAAGCCCAAGATCGTGTGAAGAAAGACTCTTTTTTTAAAAGGTCATAACTTGGGCTCAGATGATCCGTTTCAGGCCTAAGACCAGCCGTTTCGAAGCTTGGAACGAGGAGATCGCCGTGGTAACCTTACGTAGTTGGGTTACAGGAGTTTCGAGCCTTGAATCATCATATTTTAGGAGTTATTTACATTTTCGTGTTTTTTTAGGAATTTAGAACTTTTGTTTTTAGCATAACTTTCGGCCCGTTTGTCTTTTAGGGCCCGTTTCAGTTTCATTTTCCTATTTAAGTATTGTACTAAGCATCTGGCTATTCAGTTCCAAAATATATGAAAAGTTCATTTTTGGCAGTTTTGTCAAGAATTTGCCTAACTATCGGTATTCCTCTCGAATCAACGATAATTAGAAGAATTGTTTCTGGGTATTCGTAGAATCAACAGATCCAATTAGTTATCCTGTTTAACACACTACATCACATAGCCTAAACGATTTTACTTATATAATATAAATTCAATCGCACCAAAAGTATACGACACCAAACACTATAAGAAAACCATAAAATACTTCCAAACCTTCATGTGTACTCCATAAACGTGTAAAATTATTTATCTTTTAAACAATAACTTTGATACATTTAAGAGTGATGGCATGTTTTTCTTTTCTTTTTTCATCATGGATCCCAGAATCTGAAAAGCGAAGAAAATTTCAAACATATTAGTAAAATACACTGAAATATAAATTATATTAAACACACTAAATTGACGCTTTAGTCAAAGTGGAAATGATTAGAAGCAAAATATGATGTTTAATGAATTACGATCTTTCTTACATGTCCATTCCTTATGAGTAAATGCAAAAATTTAATGGTGTTAGTAACTATTCAAAATTTGAATGAGTTAGGTCAATCTACTTTAACTTTTCTTGTTAATAGCTACTTCTTG
>BQNB010173243.1:0-13381 GCA_026074375.1 Tanacetum coccineum
TGTAGTTTGCACTATGCAAAATACATATCCAAACACTCATATATGCAGTCGAACTGCGTTATGCAATTTGCAGTCAAAAATGAAAATGTCATTTGCATTTGAATGACATTTGCATTTGAAGTTTCAGTTTGTAGTTTTCACTATGCAAAATACATATCCAAACACTCACTTATGCAGTAAAATTGCATTATGCAATTTGCTGTCAAACTGCATTTGCATTTGAAGTTTGTAGTTTGCACGTATGTAGTGAAACTGTATTATGTAATTTGCAGTTAACATGCAAATGCCATTTGCATTCAAAGTTTGACCTTAGAAAGTCAAATAGCAAATGCTAAATGACATTCGCATTTGAATGACATTTGCATTTGAAATATGTAGTCAAATGTCATTTTCAATTTGCAGTCAAATTTTAGTTAATAGAATTTGCCAAAATTCATATCCAACCAAAATATGATATCTTATTGATAGGCATTCAAAATATAAAAGTCAAAGGTGTTAAGCAATCATTCAAAATACAGATCCTAAACCCAAATGTGATAGTTATACATACATCAAAATACATATAGTAAACCAAGTAAAAAGTTTTTAAACATCAACATACAAATGATTCGGTCATGGCTTTCTCTTTCGTGTGGTTGAAGGTGGTGGAGCATTATGATCATTGGGAGCTCTTAAAGCAAGCACACATCATGTCATAGCTATTTTCATGTACCCTCTTGGAGCAGTGGAAGCAGCTTGTGCATTGGAAGTGGATCTAATAAGAGCTCTGGATCTTGTGGAAGCAGTGGGGGCTCTTGATCTTGTGAAAGTGGAAGCAGTGGTAGCTCTTGATGTTGTGGGTCTCTCCTTAAACATCCTTATCTCAGCATCACTGAGTGGATAATTAAAATCATTATACAAGACCAAATCTTCATCACCAAAAAAACCTTCATCACTGGATACTTCAACAACTTCTGTAAGTTCTGCTTCCTTTGCCTCTTTTGCCTTCTTTGCCTTTAGCAACCTATTAAAATCCTTTGAAAGCTTTTTGATTCTGTTTTGAAGATCAAGAGCATCAACCATAATTTGTGTTGCCAAACTTATGGTTCACTTTTTTTAAGTCAAAACTTCTATTATGTGATACTTTTTCTTTTTTTTTAAAATTTAGTTCTATTCACTTAATTTCCTTGTTTTTACGTCTTGGTTGACAAGACCATCAAACCACTACAAATATGACACGTGGATAGTACTTATTTTGTCATCACATGATCATTTTACCACATGATACAATAACTTAGAGCATCTCCAATGCAAAAAACCAAACATAACTTTTTACTATTACAAAAAGCTTTTTGAATGTGTTTTATAGCATTGTATGAAAGGCTTTTTAAAAATCTTTTTGAAAAGACTTGATAAACTCCAAGTCTTTGCTAAAAGCTTTCTTCATCTTATATTGTATGCATTAAATGCAATAAATGCATCAAGTCTTTGAAGAATTGATGCATTGGAGATGCTCTTACTAATGGCAAATAACGTCTTTTTATATGTTTTTAGTATATTGTGAGATACATTTATATTTAAAATTAATACCAAATTTAGTAGTTAGTTTGGCGTTTCAATCGAATAGTGTTGTGATGTGAATTTATGTTAATAATTATATTTGAGTTGATAAGACAAAACAAGAATGAAACAAAAGGACTAAAATCGTCATTCAAGAATTCTACAAGATGGTGGAGAAATATTGAAGATTTAGTCAAAGATATCAAAAGATCTCCTTATGAAGAAAGAAGATAACAGAAGATCAAGTTAAATGTATAAAAGATTTATGTTTATCTCTTTGTAAAACCTATTATCTCTAGTATATAAAGATATATAGGTTGTAGGTTTTAGCCATCCAGAAAAGCGTGTGTTCTCAATGAGAGTCGACTAAAGAAAACGTGTGTGTGTGTACACGTTTGTATAGTTAGTAGTAGATGTCTATATAGTATTTAGCCTCAAAAATCATAGGATTCCTGTTACAGTTCATTGATGTGACCGTATTATCTTGATAAAATAATATTGGGGCTGTGGTGAATGTTTGGTGAAACCTTGTTATGATAATATTGATTCTATGTTTGAATATTTCGCCTATGTTATCATTATCCTAGATTAGTTCTTAACAAACTAGAGCTACAACGATCTATAGGTTTCCACAATTGATATCAGAGCTTTGCTTTGAGAAACTTTGATCTAGAAGATCATGGTATTATAATTGGTGTAATTGATCGATCCAGGTGTTAGGGTTTCTGCTAAAGGTTCTTGTGTGCAAACCCTAAACAAATCTTCAAAGTAGTACTGCTTGTTTTAATTCGACACAAACAGGAAGGTTTGTTTTCTTGTTTGAAGCAACTTGGCGTGTCAATTCATACGCATCTTGGTCCATACGTATGTGTGATAATAAAAGTAAACTAGGGTTTTATAAACTCTAAACTCAATGCAAGAAAATTGGCGTCAACAGCAGGTATCGACTTCATTGCTTGCAAGATTCATGTCGTTGTAATGGATACTACTGCTCCTTATGTTATTAATACTGCCAACGCTAGTGTTAGTACTGTTGTCTTGAAGGTTAGTACTGTTTGATAATTTTTAGTACTGCTAGCGCACAGTGACAGAGTGGTAACAGTCTTGTGACGAAAAAAATGTCACTAACAGAATTGGGAGGAAGGATTAAATAGGTTTGCAACAGCTTAACACCAGATTAGTGACGGATAATGTGTCACTAATTGGTATGGGAGGAAGATCACATATTAGCAACGGTTTAGTAACAGTTTTGTAACAGATATTGTGTTGCTAATCATGGGAGGAAGGAATAAATATTACTAAAGGATAATAATAACACAACTGGCTAACTAGCGCAGTTGGTTAGGAGGGTGTTGTTATATATTTGATCCTCAAGGTTTGATGTTCGACTCGCACGTATGACGTTTTCTTTTTTATGTTGTAGCAGGCCAACCATACATGACAGTTCAACTGAACCTTCCAAATAGACAGGGTATAAGTATAAGTTGTTGGGCCTACGTGGTATATATCACGTTTATATTGAGTTTGGATTGGGCGTCAGTTTAAACAAATTATCATGGACCGTTATACTAGTTATGCTTCTCTTGGGCTGATTATTGTGTTAATGAAAATGGGCCGAGTCAAGCATGGACCGGGATGGACTGACAATAGGAGTTGGACTGGATCGAGATCTCTATAACTGATTTATATTTGTGCTGAACATTTTATACAAGAAAATTAGTGTGTATTATGGGATGCGATTCGGTTAATACTGCTTGGAACAAAAAGATGTTTATACTGCCAGTATTGTTCGATATCGGGTGACAAAGCATGTTTTTGATTTTGGTTTTTGGAGTTACACACATAGGTCAGAAAGTTTTTGGTTATGATTTTTTTTAAAAAAAGTTCTTAAATGTTTTAAAGGCTTGTTTTTGGATTTCTTTGAAATAATTGATTACGAAGAAGATTGTTTATCACCTATTTGAAGATGAAGTGGAATTATTTGGGTTTGTGTTCTTATCCTATCTTAAAGTGGGTGTTACACTTTGGAGATAACTTGTTCGTGCGTTCATGTTGTGATGAAGAATTGACGAATCTAGCAAAGGTGTGTGATCTAACTTATGGTGCTCAATGCTTACATTTGCTATCACTTTGGTTATGTGTCTCATAGAAGATGAGAATAATTGTTAAGAGATTGAGGTCTCCCTATACATTGGTTTTGGGTATACGTTATAAGTCACGTGGATAGTGCAAGATATAAGACACAAGTTTGGGTTGTTCTACTTCAGCATCAAGTTCGTTATACTTAGTTTTCTTCATCAGTGATCATTACATAGAGCCTACAGAATTGAAGATTCAAGAAATGGTTAACATATGGGTTTTAGGAGAAGCTTATTGTTAAAATGTTTAACCATTTATATGTTACATCGAGGTGAAGGCTTTTACTACTACTAGTCTTTGTTACTACTGCTAGTGTAAGTTTCTACTGCTCAAGTTTATTTTTCTTAAGGTGCGTCATGAAGGGTAATTTGGGTCATTGGATTACTTGGATTGGAAGTGTAATATTAGTTCGTAGTTGTGAAGATCAAAGTTGCATACTTTAGTATCCTATTTGATATTGACAAAAATAAGAAGAAGATTTGATGATTTGCAACTTGTAGATCATTGGTAGCTTAAGGGGAAGTTTTTATTCGTATATTAACTTCAGGGGAAGTTTGTGCTTATTTGGTTTTGTCATTATAAACTAGAGGAAGATTGTTAGGAATTATATTTGAGTTGATAAGACAAAACAAGAATGAAACAAAAGGACTAAAATCGTCATTCAAGAATTCTATAAGCTGGTGGAGAATTACTGAAGATTTAGTCAAAGTCTTTCCAAAAGATCTCCTTATGAAGAAAGAGATAACAGAAGTTAAAAGTTAAATGGTTAAAAGATTTATGTTTATCTCTTTGTAAAACCTATTATCTCTAGTATATAAAGAGATACAGGTTGTAGGTTTTAGCCATCAAGAAAAGTGTGTGTTCTCAATGAGAGTCAACTAAAGAAAATGTGTGTGTGTACACGTTTGTATAGTTAGTAGTAGACGTCTATATAGTATTTAGCCTCAAGAATCATAGGATTCATGTTACAAATCATTGATGTAACCTGAGAGGATGTAGATGGTTGATCAACAATGGGTATTTGATTGGAATTAGTTGGATGATCTGAATCCTCACCCACTTCTTCAGAAGCTTGAACCATCATAGTATCAAATAGAGGTGTTATTCTCCTAGAAAAATCCTTTCCAGCTCTCTTCATGTTAGCAAAAACTTTCTTTGTGTGGGAGGGATTAACAAAAATCTTCTTATGATGTGACATGTCTCCAAGCTGTTGATTAATGAAAACTTGTAGAAAACGTGGATACATCAGGAATTTAACCCCTCCATCTAAGTGTTTCACCATAGCATCAAAAATGTACTTAGACAGATTAAATTTCTGATTTGTTGCCAAGCATATGATCAAAGAAGCCATTGTACTACTGAACTCATTCCATGCAGTGGATTTGGCACTAAGGCATTGTGTAATAGTGTGAATGAAATACTTCCACTGTGGAGAAAAGAAAGCTTTATAAATAGTAAGCTTTTGAGAAGGCTGTTCATACCCCGTATGTGCCAGTTCTTCAAATATAGTAGTAGTTGGCAAACAATCAGTACCTCCTGCATCTTCCAAGTGAAGATCACATCGAATGCTTGACTCCGTAATGATGACCCTCTTTTTATCAACTAGGGCTTGTAACTGACGCACTCCATTAACCGTCTGTACCTTTGTAGTTGCCCAAAAGTGTTCAATACAAGATGTATAGATGATTGGATTGACTATTAAAGCATAATGAATAGAACTTGCTTTCAGGAAATCAATAATCTCTGCAAACCCATCACTTTCTACAAGTTTTTCTAAAAACGCGACCACATTGTGTGTTTCAGCAAACTTAGGGCTCGACATAATGATGATTTTGATGATTAAAGTAGAAAATTGAGTTAGGGTTTATGATTAGAGAGTGTTTAAATGATTGAAATCGAATAAAGAAGTAGATGAAACCCTGAATCGAAGTATTTATAAAATCACCCTCAGCAGCAAGAACTTGAACTGGAAGCATTAACATATGCCTAACAGCATTAACTGAACCTAACAGTATCAACATAAGCTTAGCAGCATTAATGTATACCAGCGGTAGAAACTGTATGCTTAACAACATTAACTTCAATATACCAGTAATTACCCTAATTTCATTACAAAAAGCAATTTTCATCATCAAATTTGATTCTCACAAGCTCTCTTTCTATTTTTATGCTCACATTATCTCTCAATTCTTTTGGTTAGGGATTTAAGATTTTTGGTATAGGGTTTAGGATTTTTGGTATAGGTTTAGGGTTTTTGGTATAGATTTTAAAGTTTTTGTATATATCACTTGTGATTGTAGTTTAATAATGGTTAGGTATTATACCTAGTGGTTAGGTATTTAGGGTTTTTGTGGTCTAGGTTTAATGGTTAGCTGTTTAGGATTTTTGATATATATTTTAAAGTTAATGTATATATCAGTTGTGATATTATACCTAGTGATTAGGGATTTAGGGTTTAATGGTTTAGGGTTTAGGGTTTTTTGTATAGATTTTAAAGTTTTATGTATATTTCATTTGTGATATTATACCTAGTGGTTAAGGGTTTAGGGTTTTTGGTATAGGGTTTAGTGGTTAGGGGTTTAGGGTTTTTTTTTTTTGATATTAGGTTTTAGTGGTTATGGAGGAGGTTTAGGGTTTATGGTATAAGGTTTAGCGGTTAGGTGTTTAGGATTTTGGTATAGGGTTTAATGGTTAGGTGTTTAGGGTTTAATGGTTATGGGTTTGGGGTTTTTGGTATAGAGTTTAGTGGTTAGAGGTTTAGGGTTTTTGGTATAGAGTTTAGTGGTTAGGGGTTTAGGGTTTTTGGTATAGGTTTTAAATTTTATTTATACATCACTTGTGATATTATACCTAGTGGTTAGGGGTTTAGGGTTTTTGGTATAGGGTTTAGTGGTTAGGGGTTTAGGGTTTCCGGTATAGATTTTAGAATTTATGTATATATCACTTGTGATATTATATCTAGTGGTTAAGGGTTTATGGTTGTTGGTATAAAGTTTAGTGGTTAGGGATTTAGGGTTTAGGGTTTTTGGTATAGAGTATAGCGGTTAGTGGTTTAAGGTTTAGTGGTTAGGTGTTTAGAGTTTTTGGTAGGGTTTAGTGGTTTATGTATACATCATTTGTTATATTATACCTAGTGGTTAGGGGTTTAGGGTTTTAGGTATGAGCTTTAGTGGTTATGGGTTTAGGGTTTTTGGTATAGGTTTTAAATTTTATGTATACATCACTTGTGATAATTTACCTAGTGGTTAGGGGTTTAAAGTTTAGGGTTTTAGGTATATGGTTTAATGGTTAAGGGTTTATGGTTTTTGGTATAGGGTTTAGTGGTTATGGGTTTAGGGTTTTTGGTATAGATTTTAAAATTTATGTGTATATCATTTGTGATATTATATCTAGTGGTTAGGAGATTAGAGTTTTTGGTATAGAGTTTAGTGGTTAGGGGTTTAGGGTTTTTGGTATATATTTTGAAGTTTATGTATATATATCACTTGTGAGATTATACCCAATGGTTAGGGGTTTAGGATTTTGGTATAGGGTTTAGTGGTTAGGGTTTTTGGTAAAAGGTTTAGTGGTTAGGGGTTTAGGGTTTTTGATATAGGATTTAGTGGTTAGGGAGGAGGGTTTAGGGGTTTTGGTATCGGGTTTAGCGTTTAGTGGTTAGTTTTTTTAAGGTTTTTGGTATAGGGTTTAGAGGTTAGGGGTTTAGGGTTTTTGGTATAAGTTTTAAAGTTTATGTATACATCACTTGTGATATTATACGTAGTGGTTAAAGGTTTAGAGTTTTTTGTATAGGGTTTACTGGTTAGGGGTTTAAGGTTTTTAGTATAGATTTTAAAGTTTATGTATACGTCACTTGTGATATTATATCTAGGTTAGTGGTTTAGAGTTTTTGGTATATGTTTTAGTGGTTAGGGGTTTGGGGTTTTTGTATAGATTATAAAGTTTATGTATATATCACTTCTGATATTATACTTAGTGGTTAGAGGTTTAGGGTTTTTGGTATAGATTTTAAAGTTTATGTACATGTCACTTGTGATATTATACCTAGTGGTTAAGGGTTTAGGGTTTAGTGGTTAGGGGTTTAGGGTTTTTGGTATAGATTTTAAAGTTTATGTACATGTCACTTGTGATATTATACCTAGTGGTTAAGGGTTTAGGGTTTAGTGGTTAGGGGTTTAGGGTTTTTGGTATAATATCATTGATAGATAACGTATGAAAACAGAAGCAACCGATTGATAACTGCAAAAAACGTCTCAAAATGGCCAAATACGTCTGAACACGGACGAAAACGCGTGATAGCTGGCCAAAACGCGCGAAAGCAAACGAAAACCTGCGAATGCGAACGAAAGCGTGCGAAACCGTATGAAAACGTAAGAAAACGTGCGAAAACGTAAGAAAATGTCAAAAAACAGACGAAAACGTGTGAAAACGAAAGAAAACGTAAGAAATTGTGCGAGAACATAAGAAAACGTGCGAGAACGTCTAAAAACAAACAAAAACGCGCGAAAACAGACGAAAACGCACGAAAGCTGACGAAAACGCGCGAAAGACGACGAAAACGCGCAAATGCGGATGAAAGCGTAAGAACATGTCCAAAAACGGACGAAACGTGTAAAAACGTGTGAAAACGAAAGAAAACGTGCGAAAGCAGACGAAAACAAAAGAAAAAGTGTGAAAACAGACAAAAACGTGCAAAAACGGACGAAAACGTAAGAAATCGTGCGAGAACATAAGAAAACTTCCAAATATAATACAACAATTTTGTATCTACAAAAAACAGTTTTACCCTTCAATATTAAAACTTACCGTGCCGAGAACGTCTAAAAAAGACGAAAAACGCGCGAAAAACTCGTGCGAGACAGAACGAAAAAACACCTGAAAGTGTAACGAAATCATGGAAAGCTGGACGAAAAGTATAGAGAACGTTACAAAATCATTAAGAACGTAAAAAAAACGTAAAAACGTACAAAAACGTAAAAACGTAAAAAAAACTTAAAAACGTAAAAATGTAAAAAAAACATACAAAATGTCATAAAGGTTAATTAATTGCAATTTGGGCAAGATTTGCCAACTCTACAAATAATGAGGGGTGGTTAGTGTGAGTTTTAGTACATTTACACTTTTGGTCCCTCCATGTTTTTTTTAATCTTAAATCTTGTCTTTTTAATCTAATGAAATGGATGGTCTAAATTTGTCCTTTAGTTTGTAGGGAGAAACTAGTATGCAAAATAATTCACCTCATATTTTAAATACCTTATTTTTTTAGAAAATAAACGCAACCTCTTAATAATCTTGTGTACAAACGCATGGCCGGCTATTGAGGTGTGCGACATGTGCATTGGCACAGGGCCACCAACCAATAGGGGCCTCCAAAAGTTGATTTCTTTTCATTGTATACATACGTATTATTTTCTCATCATTTGAAATGTTGAATAGAGTAGTACTTTGTATAAGAATTGGAGTAGGGCAATAAGGGCTAAGGCCCAAATTTACATACTATATATTATAAATATACACATTTGTTGAAGAAAACGGTGCCGTTTTGAGTTTGCTATAGTAACGGGCTCCCCTATTTTGGGCCAGTCTAATTTTTTTTTTTTTGTATGCACAAAGTAGGAGTTAAAAAAAATATTACAAAAGTTCTGATTTATTCAGATAAAAAAAATACCCGCGGAAACATCTTGATACATAAAATAACTTTATAAATAACGTTATGGTCAACAAACGTACAACCTATTATATTAAAAAAAAAACCCATATGCAAAAAAAAACAACACTTTAAACATGAGGCCCAACACATAAGCCATATAAAAAAATTACTACAAAAACGCAGTCGTTTTGACTGTGGGCCGTTTGCTACAGTAACGGGCTCCCCCATTTTGGGCCAGCCCGATTTTGGTGTTTTTTTTTTTAATTTGTATGCACAAAGTAGGAGTTAAAAAAAAAAATATTTCAAAAGTTCCGATTTATTCAGATAAAAAAAATACCCGCGGAAATATCTTCGATACATAATAACTTTAAAATAACGATTTGGTACAAACGTACAAACCCATTATATTAAAAAAAAAACCCATTTAGCAAAAAAAAAAAATTTAACATGAGGCCCAACACAATTATGTCATAATAAATTTATGTTTTTTACAAATATACACATTTGTCGAAAAAAAAACCCAAAATTAGCCTAAAATCTGGCCCAAAGTAAAAAAAAATACAAAACGGTCCCTCAACTTTTAACTATTTACGATTTTCTTACACAAAAAATCCCGTAAAAAAATTAACAAAAAAAACACGTCAAGTTTTTATTGTTCACAACTTTTTTACATTCATCGGCAAAAAAAAAGATATCGAACCGTCCCAAAAAAAGAAAATATTCGGGAAAAAATTAACCCGTCCCAACGCAATTTTTTTTTCCCGAATCGTACAAAAAAGGAAATATCCGGGAAAAAATTAGCCAAAAAAAAAAGCCCAAAAATAGCCTAAAATCTGGCCCAAAGTAAAAAAAATACAAAACGGACCCTCACCTTTTAACTATTTACGATTTTCTTACACAAAAATTCCCGTAAAAAAATTTACAAAACCGTCCCAAAAAAAGAAAATATTCGGGAAAAAATTAGCCCGTCCCAACGCAATTTTTTTTCCCCGAATCATACAAAAAAAGAAAATATTAAAAATTAGCCCCGCCATAACGCATCGCCCAAAAAAAAACCCCGAAACGTAAAAAAAAATTATTCGGGAAAAAATTAGCCCCGCCGCAACGCGCGAGTTCTTTTTGCTTGTTAGTTACATGATGTGAACTAGAGCCATACGTAGCATGAATATGCATGATCACCAATCTAAAGATAAAACTTGAAATTTAGTATATGTAAAAGAGTTGATAAGATATGAAAAAGGATTGAACCTGCTTTGGCAATAATAATATGAACTGGGTATCCTAAAAATTAAAATGACTAAGATCCTTTTCCTAATAATCTATAATAAGTTTCCGCGTCATATCGAGTATAACAGTTAAGAAGGCAAATAAAATAGAACTAATCTTACGACCATTAATAGAGGTTATAGCCATGCAAAGATTAAACAATAATTATCGACACTATTTTTGAACCGTTTTCGAACTTAAAATTATTTTGGTACAGATATAGTAAGTAGTATAATTTCTTTTATTGTTAAAAATAAAGAGAAAAAAATGATGAGTCGGCTTCGGATCTAAAGATTTTTCAATCGGCATGAGAGCCTTGCATAAAATGCCATTGGTGATCAGTTAAGGTTTAGATGTTCTGATATATAAACAGTTTGAATGGAAAAAAATGAATACCAAGATCTGTACCATGCACACATAGCAAAAATGAGTTGTTCATGCATGGTAGACGTTTTGGGTTTGTGCGAGAACGTAAATAATTGAGTAGCGGATTTTTATTAGTCAGATGTAATATTATATATATCTATGCATGTGTAGATTAATCCGTCAAATGAGAAATGCAATCTAAATATTATAAAAAGGATGATGATTAATGATATAAAAGAATGACTAAAGCATCATAATAAAGTCGTAAATGATACACTATTAGTATTAGTTAATTAGTTCTAAACAAGCAGAAATTACCCGCGCGTTGCTGCGGGCGTTAATTTTTCGCGCGTTGTTGCGGGGCTTTTTTTTTGTTTGGGTTTATTTTTTCGGTCTCATTTTTAATAGTTCGGCGCATTTTTTCTTTCTTATTGTATTTTGTACGGATTTATTTTTTCGGTCTCATAACATTTTTTTTTTGACCCAAGCCGCTAGAAAGTTGTAAATAGTTAAAAATAAAAGCACGTCTCGTAATTTTTTTTTTTGGGGCCGATGAAAAGTAACCGTGCGGAAAAAGGAGAAAAAAAGTTGGGCTAGATGTTGGACTAAACTAAAAAAAAAAAAAACTACTTGGGCCGGGCCAAAATAGAGGCAAAAAAAAAGTTGGGCTGGATGTTGGACTAAACTAAAAAAAAAAAAAAAAAAACTTGGGCCGGGCCAAACCAAAAAAAAAAAAAAACTTGGGCCGGGCCAAACCAAAAAAAAAAAAAAACACTTGGGCCAGGCCAAATGAGCCCAAGGCCCAAGTCAAACATTTGGCCACTGTTGATGAACAGTGGTCAAATGTTTGAGGATTAGTATTATGTTAAAGTTAAATGCACCGTTTCTCACCAATTTGAAAAGTTTGGATATTTGTCTTATTTTTTCCTTACCTGCCGCAATGTTTTTTTTACCACAATTGCATAGTTTTTCTTATATATTTATCACCCCTTTTCTCTTTCTATTTACGTTGACAATTTATTGCTATTAGAGGGCACAGTGTTATAACGTCGTTGGTCCTCGTGGCGACGTCATTTCCGGCGTTATGGTCGGAATGTGAAAACCTCAAACGGCGTTGATGCCCTCGTTAACGCTGCAACATAACACTTTCTTTTTATTTTTTCTTTTTTTTCGTTGTAAATGGAGTGTTTGTATGTGCTTTTTACTGCGTGTTTGTGTGTGTTGTTTTGGTAAAGAAGATGAAGATAAATGGGTGGAGACGGGCGGGTTTGCTTTGAAATTTTTTTAGATAAGAGGTGCGTGTGAGTTTGGCTTAATAACTGCGAGTGTCGAGTCCATTTGGGTTGAATGGATCTAAATTGTTAAATTATTTTTGGGTGTGTGTTATTTTTCCCATTCAATATTAAAGTGTTTTGTTAGGTCCGCATTGGTCTGTTTTGGTCTGCTTAATATCGTGTCATTACAGTTTCAAATTGGTTACCGATGGACGGGTTCGGTTCATAAAAACTTTTGTAATAAGTGCAAAAAACATATACTTGTAATGGTACTTTTAATGATAATCTCTTACTTCCTTTTTTAATGGGTTCTGATTGTCAATTTCGCATTAGAATCCTTAAGTTTCGGTATAATTGAAGTCCCATAGCATCAGCTCGTTGTTCGAGTGACTTAGACCGTTTTTCCGCATCAGCCTTTAGGTTCAAGAGTTAAGTCTGATGTTTCATTGCGACATTTTAATGTCCTAAAGTATTAACACTTTATACAAACCACATGTTGTTATTAGCAAAAAAAAATATCTATATCTATATCTATATTTATACTTTTATACTACTATATAAAGCATTTATAATGTGGGACTCATTAAAAATTAAGATAAGGAGGTGCAATCTTAACCATCCATCTCATTTTTAGGAATCATATCATAAAGTGACATATGTCAACTTTTGATTAAAAAATCACTTATATTTTCAAATTGAAATATCTTTTTATCTATTTAATTTTATTTTGATCTAATTTCACCATATTTTTTTAAATTTTATGCTCTTTAATTCAACATCAATTTTGATATATTTTTTGGTCAAAGGACTATAGGCTGCGGTCAACGCAAACCACAAGGACGAACGGTGTAATTTACTCAATTTTTATTTATTTTAATAGTTTTTTTAAAAGCGAAAAAATTATTACTTGCGTATAACACCTATTTCACATATCATAACTCACAAATGTCTCCAACAAAATTTATACTCATAACCTCTTGGTTGATTGGTCACTCAAAAGCATTAAATATATTACGAAGATTATGAAAATGGACTTTCATGGAGTGAAGTGAAAAACTTATGAAAATCTTTAAAATAGCGGAGAGCTCTAAAAGCTTTAAACTATAGTGAAAACATGTTTTATGCTTCGATGGCTTAAAGAGATCTATAA
>BQNB010173244.1:0-13381 GCA_026074375.1 Tanacetum coccineum
AAAAATCATTTTCAAAGACATTTGACCACTCAAACAATGACTATAGCTCTTTAAATAGAAAACGGGTCATTGTTTAAGGGGGAGAAAATGTCAAATATCTTCTTCATAAAATCAATTTATGATAAAAGGAAACAGTTTTAAACAAAAACGGGTGAATAATTAAAGGGGAGTTAATTAATTTTAACTCAACCGAGCCTTATTTGTTATGTGTTTAATCCTTTAGGGGGGTATTATGGCCAAATGTGAGACTTATTCTTGAAAACTAAACCTTAGGGACTAGTATTGTTAATTAGGAAAAATACTTTAAGCCTTAGAAAAAGTTTATTAGGAAAATAAAAGTCTTAGTAAACCTTAGGGGGTATTTATGCCAAAACCCAAAAGTTTTAAACATAAACACCCCCTCACCCGTCTCTTTCTTTCTCATGTATCGCACACAACACACAAAAACACCATTGTTGATTTTTTAAGACCTTCAAGAACTCGTTCAATCTTCGTGTAATCAAGAGGTATTCATGTTATAATGCTTATACACCTATATATTTGACCTAATCATGACTATTCACTCGAAAAACCCTAAAAAACTGATTGAAATTTCATCTCATTGAAAAGTGGATGAAATCTAAATTTGATTGAGAGGTTTTAGTCATATAGGGGTCTAGAACATGTATCTATAACAGTTTTAAATGGGGATAACATATGTATGTGATTTGAATGATTCTTGATTTCGAACTAATGTGAAATGGGTCAAAAACTTGAAAAAGTTAATGGGTTTGTGTTTAAGTATGATACATTAAGTGTTTATGAGTGTTTGCTTAAGCTTTTGCATGTTTAACTTCAAAAGGTTTGATTATTTAGGTTTTTCGTGTTCATATGAGTCGAACAAGTCATAAGTCAAGATTTTTATGGTTAATTCATGAGTTAAATATGTTAGATTAAATCTTAGATGCTATATGATCATGTTTGTGATAATATTGATGCTTTAAAAGGTGTAAATATGTTGGTGTGAATTTTGCCTAGGCGAAGTATACCTAGGTGAACTATACACATATGCATAGGCGAGTTATACACATTCATAACTAACGCGAACTATACGTTCAATCCTAGGCGAATTATACATATGACCTTAGGCAAACTATATGTTCTCTGTTAGGCGAACTATACGTTCTCTGTTAGGCAAACTATACGTTCTCTATTAGGCAAAATATACACACGGCCCTAGGCGAACTATATGTTCTCTTTTAGGCGAAGTATACACGTTTAGCTAGGCGAGTTATACACAAATAACTAGGCGAATTATACTCACTTGTATCAGACGAACTATACAAGTTTATGAACTATACAAGTATACACAGGCGAATTATACATAAGTGTTAGGCGAGATATACATGTTTTTACTAGGAGAAGTAATCATGTAATCTTGGTAATCAAATCTCATAATCTTGGTAATCTAAGTATAATTATTCCTCAACATGTCACTTAGTGATTGATTTCGGTCTAGTTTTTCCTTAGAAGTCTTTTGTGATCGCCTTGCTTTCTATAGATTGCCTATAGTTAGTGTGTTATATGATTATGCATGTCTCTCGGTTTAATGTTAGTTGTCATGTGTATTAATTCTATGCCTAGTATGTGTATGTCTAATGACTAGTGGAAATCAACCTTGCATCTATAATCATTCTTCATGATCTAGATTGTCCTTCAGTGAAATATTTGTTTGTATATGAACTGTATGTGACTAATCTTAGCAGAATCGTGTCTTCTATCACTGCTTAACAAACCAAACTTGATCTTGAGCTGGTTCCTAAGGAGAAAAGGCTTGAGATTGGAAAATGCAATGGAAGAATCAATCCTGGAAAGAAACAGAGAGAGTCTACATTTCAAGTTGTCCTAGATGCTCTTGCTCTCACTCCGTGCTATTCCCCATTTCTCATCACTGCAGATGTTCCTAAAGTGTACATGCACCAATTTTGGGATTCTATCCATAAGTATGAAAATTCCTGCAGGTTTAGAATGGACAAGAAGATGAAATTCGACCTCAATTTAGAAATCTTCAGAGACATCTTTCAGATCTGCCCTAGAGTTCATGGTCAAAACTTTGATGAACTTACCACTGATGAAGATATTGTGTCTTTCTTTAAAGAACTTGGTCATACAGAGGAAATCAAGAGAATCACCGATATTGTTGTTGATCAGATGCATCAACCTTGGAGAACTTTTTCCACTATCATCAACATAAGTCTATCTGGAAAGACAACTGGTCTTGACAAGCTTTGTCTTTCTAGAACTCAAATCCTTTGGGTATGTACTACAAGAAGAATGTGGATTATGTTGAATTACTTTGGGAAGATTTTACTTACCAGATCGACAACAAGGGTCACAAAAAGTAAGACAAGATGTACTACCCTTGATTCACCAAAGTTATCCTTCACCACTTCCTTACTAAAGACAAGACAATCTCCAAAAGAAACAAGATTGGCATGCATACCTCCAGAGATGATTATTTGATAAACACTTTGAGATTCGTCTCTACAAAGGAAGAATCTTAAATTTATGGAGCTAGACTTCCAAAATCTTTGACAAGTCCTGATATGCGGGAATCCAAAGCTTACAAGACTTATCTTGGCTATGCTACAGGAGCTACACCTCCTAAGAAGGCACAAAAGTTCAAGAAGCCTACCTCTCCTCAACTCACTACTGTCTCAGTTTCACCTGAAGAACCTACAAGGAAGTCAAAGAGAGTTAAAAGACCTGCAAAGAAGTCTTCTGATGCTCCAACAATAGGTATTATCATTAGTGAAGCTCCTGTGAAGTCTTTGTCTAAGAAGAAGGAAAAGATGACTGTTGAAAAACGCAAAGGAATTTATTTTCTCTCTGAAGTGGCATTAACTGAAGAAGTTCAGTATGAAGAAGTTCGAAAGAAGAGTTTGAGGGATTTTCACAAGACTCATCCAAGTGGTTCTGGTACTATTACCAAAATTACTCCAAGTGCTGCAAAAATCAAACCTTCTGTCACAAATAAAGGAACTGGTGTTAAACCAAGGGTTCCCGATGTGACTGAAGAAGAATCAACTGAAAGTGAAGCTAAATCTTGGGGAAATGATGATTATGACAGCAATAATGAACATGACTCTAGAAGTAAAGGAAGTGATCAAGAGAGAGACAGTAGTGATGACAATACCCAATCTGATAGTGAAAATAGGTCAGATTCCAAGCATGAAACTAATGAGAATGAATCAGGTTCCAAATCTGATCAAGAGGATAATGAAGATGATGAAGAAGAAAAGGATGAAGAGTTTGTTAAAACCCCGTCCGACTCTACTGATGATGAAGATGAAACCAATGATGAATCAAAGGTTCAAGATAAAGCTAAAGGTGATGAAGATGAATGAATGGATTATACTACCAATCAGTTCGGTGATGATGTAGATTTAAGGATGAATGAACCAGTTACTACCGATGAAGGGTTTATTCAAAAGGAGGGCACCGATGCTGAAATGACTAATGTCCGAGGCTTACCACTCTCATAACTAACACAACAAAGAAAAAAAGACTTGAATGTTATAAATTCAAGAAAACCAAAGCCGAACCACATTAGTTTTTAATTAGCTTTTCTTATTTAATTTTTACTTAACTTGTAATTTAAGTTTGCAGCTTACTTTTTTTAATGAAATGTTACTATTCTTAAACAAATTAATGCAAGTTCGAAGTTAATCTTATTCTTGTTTTTCAAATTGTATTTAAAGAGAAACTTATAATTTCAATTCGATAAGACGCTTGAAAGAAGTTGTGATTGTGATCTTAGATGTGGCCTCGAAGTAGAAGGCGTTCTGTTCTAGCATCGAAGCATAGGTGTAGGTCTATTAATACTTTTACGAGTGTATATTATGAGAGATATTGTATAAACATGTAGCTCAATACTAATGTCAATTTAAAAGAATATTGGACCTATGTATCTGGAAAAGGTTTTGTATAGACTACCGAAATTTATACATGCCATTATGTCAAGTAATAGAAGATGCTTATGTGACGCTTTCTACTATTCCACAGAAGACTGAAGTTCCAGTTACCAGCTCTTCTCACTCATCTGACTTGGCATCTAAATTCTTAAAATTTTCAAATACTCCCCATGCAGATGCAGAAATTGTTTCTCTAATGGATGTTCCAGTTCATCATGAGGTACCAAGCAATCAAGAACCCACACTCCTTATAGTACCTATCCTGGTTATCATGGAATCTTCACCTGTATACAACACCGTCATCCCACAATCATTTCCATCCTTTACTCCTCCACCACAACAATCAACACCAACACTACCACCAACAACTGAAGCAACAAATCCTCCATCTGAACTTCTAAATTTTTCATCAGTCTTCCAATTCAATAACAGAGTCACAAAATTGGAAAAAGAAGTTGCTAAACTCAAAAAGAATGATCCTCTCAACACTCAAGTAACTGCTCTAATTGGTGAACATCTAGACTCAAGACTAGGAGCCACCAGAGACGAATTCATGAACTACCTTTGGCATCAATTACTACTAGGATCACAGAGCAAGTTAAGATTCAACTGCCTTAGATTCTGCCAAAGGAAGTGTCTCACTTTGCTCATCCGATGATCTAAAGCATGGTTACCGAGTCACTTGAGCATGCGGTTCTAGCCAAGGAGTCTTCATAACCAAAGTCTACATATGAAGCTGCTTCTTCGCTTATAGAATTTGAGTTAAAGAAGATTTTTATTGACAAAATGGATGAAAGTCAATCATATCTGACAGCTCTTGAACACAGAGAATGCTATGATGGATTGATCAAGTCTTATGACCTCGACAAGAGTCTCTTCTCCACTTATGATAAAGTGTATTCATTCAAGAGAAGCCGAAAAGACAAAGATAAAGATGAAGACCCTTCTGCTGGATCAGGCCGAGGGTTGAAGAACAAGAAGACGAGCAAGGATGCAGAACCAAGAAAAGGTCTAAAAACTAAAGAATCAACGTCTGGCTCCTCTAAAGGTGCCAAGTCTCAATCAAAATCTTCTGGAAAGTCTGTTCAGTCAGAGGAACTAGAGTTTGAGGTTGCATATTCTGATATGCCATAAGATCAAGAAGAGAATCTAGGTAATGATGATGAAGAACCCAAGAGAAAAGTTACATCTAAATATGACTGGTTTACCAAACCTAAAAAACTTGAAGATCCCACAGATCCTCTTCAGTGAAATATTTATTTATATATGAACTGTATGTGACTAATCTTAGCTGAATCATGTCTTCCATCACTGCTCAACAAACCAAACTTGATCTTGAACTGGTTCCCAAGGAGAAAAGGCTTGAGATTGGAAAATGCAATGGAAGAATCAATCCTGGAAAGAAACAGAGAGAGTCTACATTTCAAGTTGTCCTGGATGATCTTGCTCTCACTTCGTCCTATTCCGCATTTCTCATCACTACAGATGTTCCTGAAGTGTACATCCACCAATTTTGGGATTCTATCCATAAGTATGAAAATTCTTATAGGTTTAGAATGGACAAGAAGAAGAAATTCGACCTTAATTTAGAAATCTTCAGAGACATCTTTCAGATCTGCCCTAGAGTTTATGGTCAAAACTTTGATGAACTTCCCACTGATGAAGATATTGTGTCTTTCTTCAAAGAATTTGGTCATACTGGGGAAATCAATAGAATCACCGATATTGTTGTTGATCAGATGCATCAACCTTGGAGAACTTTTGCCACTATCATCAACATAAATCTATCTAGAAAGACAACTGGTCTTGACAAGCTTTGTCTTTATAGAGCTCAAATCCTTTGGGGTATGTACTACAAGAAGAATGTGGATTATGTTGAATTACTTTAGGAAGATTTCACTTAACAGATCAACAACAAGGGTCACAAAAAGTAAGACAAGATGTACTACCCTTGATTCACCAAAGTTATCATTCACCACTTCCTTACTAAAGACAAGACAATCTCCAAAAGAAACAAGATTGGCATGCATACCTCCAGAGATGATTATTTGATAAACACTTTGAGATTCGTCTCTACAAAGGAAGAATATCAAATTTATGGAGCTAGACTTCCAAAATCTTTAACAAGTCCTGAGATGCGGGAATCCAAAGCTTACAAGACTTATTTTGGCTATGCTACAGGAGCTACACCTCCTAAGAAGGCGCGAAAGTTTAAGAAGCTTGCCTCTCCTCAACTCACTACTGTCCTAGTTTCACCTAAGAACCTACAAGGAAGTCAAAGAGAGTTAAAAGACCTACAAAGAAGTCTTCTGATGCTTTAACAGCAGGTATTGTCATTAGAGAAACTCCTGTGAAGTCTTTATCTAAGAAGAAGGAAAAGATGACTATTGAGAAACGCAAAGGAATTTATTTTCTCTTTGAAGTGGCATTAACTGAAGAAGTTCAGTATGAAGAAGTTCAAAAGAAGAGTTTGAGGGATTTTTACAAGACTCATCCAAGTGGTTCTGGTACTGTTACCAAAATTACTCCAAGTGCTGCAAAAATCAAACCTTCTATCACAAATAAAGGAACTGGTATTAAACCAAGGGTTCCCGATGTGACTGAAGAAGAATCAACTGAAAGTGAAGCTGGATCTTAGGGAAAGGATGAATATGATAGCAATAATGAACATGACTCTAGAAGTGAAGGAAGTGATCAAGAGAGAGACAGTGGTGATCATAATACCCAATCTGACAGTGAAAATGGGTCGGATTCTAGGCATGAAACTGATGAGAATGAATCGAGTTCCGAATCTGATCAAGAGGATAATGAAGAAGAGGTTGAAGATGATGAAGAAGAAAAGGATAAAGAGTTTGTTAAAACCCCATTCGACTATACTGATGATGAAGATGAAACCATTGATGAATCAAAGGTTCAAGATAAAGCTGAAGGTGATGAAGATGAAGGAATGGATTATACTACCAATCAGTTCGATGATGATGTGGATTTAAGGATGAATGAACCAGTTACTACTGATGAAGGGTTTATTCAAAAGGAGGGTACCGACGCTGAAATGACTAATGTCCAACAAAGGAATGATAATCGAGAGATGACAGTCAATCAAGTCATAGAAGATGCTCATGTAACACTTTCTACTCTTCCACAGAAGACTGAAGTTCCAGTTACCAGCTCATCTCACTCATCCGAGTTGACATCTAAAATCTTAAAATTTTCAGATATTCCCTATACAGATACATAAATTGTTTCTCCAATGGATGTTTTGATTCATCATGAGGTACCAAGCAATCAAGCACCCACACTCCTTATAGTACCTATCTCGGTTATCATGGAATCTTCACTTTTATACACCACCGTCATCCTACAATCATTACCATCCTTTACTCCTCCACCACACAATCAACACCAACACTACTACCAACAACTAAAGTAATAAATCCTCCATCTGAGCTTCTAAATTTTTCATCAGTCTTCTAATTTAATAAAAGAGTCACAACATTAGAAAAAGAAGTTGCTGAACTAAAAACGAATGATCCTCTCAACACTCAAGTGACTGCTCTAATTGGTGAATATCTAGACTCAAGACTAGGAGCCACCAAAGATGAATTCATGAATTACCTTTCGACATCAATTACTGCTAGGATCACAGAGAAAGTCAATATTCAACTGCCTTAGATTCTGCCAAAGGAAGTGTCTAACTTTACTCCTCTGGTGATCTAAAACATGGTTACCAAGTCACTTGAGCATGCGGTTCTAGCCAAGGAGTCTTCTTAACCAAAGTCTACATATGAAGCTGCTTCTTTGCTTACATAATTTGAGTTAAAGAAGATTTTTATTGACAAAATGGAGGAAAGTCAATCATATATGACAGCTCCTGAACACAAAGAATACTATGATGGATTGATCAAGTCTTATGACCTCGACAAGAGTCTCTTCTCCACTTATGATAAAGTGTATTTGTTGAAGAGAAGCAAAAAAGATAAAGATAAAGATGAAGACCCTTCTGCTGGATCAAACCGAGGGTTGAAGAAGAGGAAGACTAACAAGGATGCAGAACTAACAAAAGGTCTGAAAGCTAAAGAATCATAGTCTGGCTCATCTAAAGGCGCCAAGTCTCAATCAAAATCTTCTGGAAAGTCTGTTCAGTCAGAGGAACCAAAGTTTGAGGTTGCAGATTCAGATATGCCATAAGATCAAGAGGATAACCCGGGTAATGCTGATAAAGAACCCAAGGGAAAGGTTTCATCTAAACGTGATTGGTTTACAAAACCTAAACGACCTCAAGAACCAACTGATCTTGATTGGAATGAAGGCAAGACTCCATAAAAAGGACCTACTCAAAGCTAGTTAATGACCCTTGCATCTTCTGCTAATAATCAAAGACCTTTAATGAATTGATGAGCTCTCCTATAGACTTCTCTTCCTACATCATGAACGGCTTGAAGATTACCAATCTGACTTAAGAAACCCTATTAGGGCCAACATTCAAACTTCTCAAAGGCACACGTTCCAATTATGTTGAGTTGGAGTATGACTTTGAAGATTGTTACAAAGCTTTATCGAAGAAACTTGATTGGAACAACCCAGAAGGCGATGATTATCTATTTGATCTTACTAAACCCCTACCTTTGGTCATGAATTAGAATCGTCAAATAGTACCGGTTGACTACTTATTCAACAATGATCTTAAGTATCTACATGGAGGAATTTCGACCATGACCTATACGACATCCATAATGAAGACAAAGGCCGCTCGATATGATCTTCAAGGCATTGAAGATATCCTGGTTCCAAAACATATGGTATAGTCTCTCGTATAAAGTTGCCTAGATTGCTCATAAAATATGCATTTATGGGGTATTGGCTTATTGAGCTCAATGTAAGACCTTTTATGGGTATGCACAAGGCTTGGAATCCAGTCATGAAGTATATTCTACAAAACGTATTATGGCAGTAACTCGAGTCAAGGTTATGATGAAACATGGGTATGGGTACTTAAGAGAGATTGAAGTACGAAGAGACGATAATGACCTTTACACATTTAAGGAAGGCGACTTCCCATGACTTTGTATCAACGACATCGAAGACATGTTGCTCTTTATTGTTCAGAACAGGCTCACCAATATCTCAGGCAATGATGTTTTTGACTTTGATATAGCACTACGAATGTTCACCAGAATCCTGGTTATTCAAAAAAGAGTCAAAGATCTTCAACTGGGAGTCGAAAGTTACCAGAAGAAGATCAACGTCACCAAGCCAGATACTACAAGACACAGCCTCAGAAATAAGGACCCATACACTCCATATTAAGACCCTTAAGGATTCATTTATGTTGACAACAAAGGGAGAAATAGGTTGATGCACTCAAATGAACTTTACAAGTTCAGTGATAGGACATTAACAAGGCTTCAAACTTCGCTGGATGACATCACTAAGAATATCCGAATGGAGTACCTGCCACAGAGAAGATGGAGTACGTTGGAAAAGAAAAGAGCTAATACTATGATCAGGGCGATTGATAAGCAGCTGAAGGAAAGAAAGATGATGAGGAGCCTCAAAAAGTTTGTTGGTGGAAGGCACTACGGAACTGACCTCCGGCTACTTCAACGAACAATATGACTTTGTCATATTGTGTTCGTCATCATAAGGTCATTTCGTATATTTTATAATCTTGTGAATATGTATATATGTAGTGGAGACTTGAAAAAAAATAGGCATATATACAGTGTTTGAGTATGAATTTTCAAGAATTCCTTAGTAAATTCAAAAAATTTCAAATTAACATACTCAAACACCATATAATACCCTCATAATTTGAGGGGGAGTATTAAAATGTTCCAATAATCGGCTTGTTAATAATTGGACATCTTTTTCCCCAAAACCATGAATATTTGAATCAATTGATATCCAAAATATCAAGAGATTTGACACTTTGATCAATGGAGAAGATGTGATTAAAATATATGATTAAAGATGTGAATTCTAAGATCTCTAGTGTACGCTAACCCATATTTGTGCTAAACTCTTTTGATTAATCGATGCACATATGAAGGGGGAGCAAATGGTTATGTGTTGGCTGAAATGAGGAAGTACCAAAGACCAACCATTTAAATTATTGTATTAGAGTTATAAGGTGGTTAAATTTAGGTATCCATTCCCATGATCTAGCCAGAACCGGAGGGATCTACCCAGGGATATTCCACTAGATAGTGTAGAAGTCCTTAGGTATGAAAAAAGGAGTAAAGTGAGATTAAGGGAAAAGTGCCGACTAAGATGGAGCTAGTACTAGAACAAACCCAAGACGGTACTAGTTATGAAGTCTCGGTAAGCACTGAAGGGGTTGAAGAATTAAAAAGAAAAGTTAAGATAAAGGGTGAAAAGAAAAAATCCCTCCTTACACTTAGGCAGAAATCGGGTCAATACATATGTTGTCAAGAATCACAAAGATGATTGCTGACATTGAAGACTGACATCATGGACCCAGTGATGCAATGCACAACCCTCCCTAACCACTCAAAATCTCTCAAAATATTTTTGTTTCATTTTTCACGGAGATTACACGCATTTCTATCAACTTTCTTACTCCGAGTTAGTTGGTATTGAAAAGGTGGCAGTCTGCTCCAGCCTCCAATCACTAAAACCAAAGTGCACTATTAAGTCTAGATCCAAAAGAGATCATCCATAAATCTCATTAGGACACTTGTCAAAATTATGCTTGCTAATTCACACAATGTGAAAAACAAGAAATATATATTAAGAGTCTTTGCCAGAACATCCAAGTGATACTTAAGTATTCACAGTAAAGATGGAAATCCTGCTTGATCCAACATCAAACAAGCTCTTGGTAGGTGACTTGTGAGATCCTATATGGATCAAACTTGTGATACTGGATATCGATTCAGTCCAGCTTATGAATTGACGAATGAATTTTAAAAAAGATAAAACTGTTGGTGTGTCATAAAAACTGTTCGCATTTTGACACGCCGACTGATTTTCTAAATCGATTTTCAATCTTATGTCCATGGGAAGCCTCACAAGGGCATCTGGACATAGGAAAGATGAACAGGAATTGACGACTTAATCGGGAAGATAGTAACTTACAGGTTTACTCTTACCGTGTTGTCTGCTTTGAGACGCTCCGATAATGAGAACGGCTAGTACAGCTGTGAAACCCTGTCAAGGAGATTCTTCGGAATTCTACATGATCACAGACAGTATTTATACAGAGTAACGGGGAACCGTGGTTGTTACAACCGTATTCGAAGAAGTGACAAAGCCACTTTCGTCCATATATGTTGTTTATCACTAACCCATTTATGCAGATTTCCTGACGGTGGTAGCAGTTTCCCGATGACAAGTCGAAGCCAATACCACATGCTCATACTCGACCGACATATATAAAGACATCATGAAAGCTCAAGTACATGTTTCCAGACTTCCGCTACTTTGATACCGTACGTCCTCCATAAAGTGACAAAGTGTTAAAGTTTAAGAATATCAAGAAATATGGTTACACACGCTTTCAATATCAAGAATAGTATGAGCATGTCGGTCCAGAAGTCACAAGATCACAAGAAGGCAAAAGATCGCAAGATGATGATAAGAGATTATGCTTGGTTGATGATCTCAAAGAAGTTTAAGATTCACATACAAGTCAAGCCTATTAGAACAAGCTCAAGCCTAAAGTTAATGATCACTACAACATATCACAAGATGAAGTAAAGAAAACAAGTCTGCAAGCACAAGACTGAAGACAAAGCATAGTATTCTAGGCCTAAATTTTTGTAAAATGGAGTGACCTCCCTTAAGGGAAGATTGTTAGGAATACGAAAGTATCGGTCACTTCTATTGATATCATTAGATAGCTCGTTAAGTAATATTTGGAAACTTAGTAGGCTAGTTAGTCCAAGGCCCATAGAAAGCCCATGAAAGCCAAGGCCTTATCCGGCCACTCTAAGTATAAATACCCCTTTCCATGTTATGGAAAGGGTGTTGGTTGTTCATTTCTTTCACTTAGTTATGAAACATTTTCTTTCTTACTTTCTCTCTCTAAGTGTTCATCCAACCACGTCTCTTTCTCTCTCTCTCTAAAACTCTTTATTGAATCCATACCTTTTGTGTGTTAAGATATTCTACACATTTTAACAACATGACTAAATGTTTCTTCATAGTCAATACATTCCCTTTGACTATAATATTTAGCAACAAGTCTAGCTTTGTACCTATCGATTTCACCATTTGACTTATACTTAATTTTAAAAATCCATTTACAACCTATAGGTGATCAACCTTGAGGTAAATTAGTTAAAACCTATGTATTATTTTCATATTAAGCCTACATTTCATTATTCATAGCTTGAACCTAGTTATTATCTTCAACATCATCAAGATAAAAATAAGGTTGATAAGATTTATTAAGTTTAGTAATGAAACAAAAATTCTTAGCAGACAACCTATTATGATTAACATATTTACTCGGATTATACTTAACCTTATCATCTAGAACAAAGTCATTTAATTTTTCTGGTAAATTAGACTCTTTGCTAGAACTCCTATCAAACCTCACCTCCCCCGTATCAACACTTTTTTTGAGTAGGAACATTTTGATTTAAATTGTTTTGAAACCTATATGATGTATATTGTGACTCTGATGAGATGGTTGATACTCTACAATATCATATGGATCATCGTTAACATTTATAAGTCTTGCACTATCATATGGCCCCTTACCATCACTTGTTGGATTTTGAATAATTTTGGCTATAAAAAAGTTATATAATTAATATAATCATCAGACATAAAACTGTCATCATTTCTTAAAACATTTTCAATTGCATACTTTATGTTTTGTATGCTCATTTATATGGAAATATTTTTATAAAACTTTACATCTTTTGAATTTAGAAAACTTCTGTTACCAAAACTCAACAACTTTTAAGCTTTTTTATCACTTGAAAAACCAATTAAACCATACTTTTAAGACCTTAAAGCAAACTTACCAGAATAATTTAACATTGTAGCAAAACATAGATGACCAAAACTCCTAATGTGAGAAAGGGATGTTTTATGGCTTACGATATAGAATAATGAGACTTACCATTTAGAACAAAGGAGGGAAACATGTTAATTAAATAAGTTGCAGTTAATACACATTCAGACCAAAAAGTCATAGGTATTCCCCCTAGAAAATAAGACTTCTTGCAACATTTAGCAAATGTCTGTGTTTTCTTTCAACAACACTTGCGTAATGATTGTGCAAAAAGAGGCAAATACCAAGCTCCGATGGTGATCGAAGAAATCATATGGTGGTGATGGTGATGATACCGAGTACAAGATAACCTGCATATAATGTAACATTTCTCATTTTTGTGTCATTGTACGACTATATTAATAATCACTATTTATTTTAGTCCGATACGCGTTTACTTTTA
>BQNB010173246.1:0-13381 GCA_026074375.1 Tanacetum coccineum
CCTAAACTCTTATTATATTTTATGTTAATACCCGTTAGCCTCAAAACTACCCACCTATCTTAAAATTTATACCCTAAACACTAAAATTTCTATTAATTAAAACTCAAAAGTGGAAAAACCACCTCACTACATGGCGTGTCAAATTTTGAAGAGTCCTTAGGGACACTTATCTTCCAATATTGCATGATCCCATTAACTTAAACACTTGTTCTCCACGCCTCTTCCATATATAAGGCCTATTTTGACCATCAACACACACACACAAGTCATAATACACCAAAAATTCTGCATACTTGCTCCCTCCCTCTCCTTTAGACGCCACACAAACCACCAAAATCACCAATTCCATAAAAATTTCAAAGAACAAATAATAAGCACACTAGTAAAGATGATATCCAAGTATAACCCTTGTATTTTGGAGGTGATTTAAAGAGGTTTTCAAGGAAGATTATATACAAGTTGGGGCTGAGATTATACAAGTTTTTATAAAGTCTATTGGGTAAAGAAAATAGTGGTCAAAAATTATTTTGGGTGAAGATCAAGTTTGAAGATTGAAGTCTTGTATATTTTTTATCATTAGATCATCATCTTCATTTTTATTGTGGTAAAATCTCATGAGTTTTGTTTATGTTTCATTTTGATTTTCAAATGTATATGTATATGTATGATGTATGATGATCAAGTAATAAAAGTGGCCATGCATGTATAGATCTAGGTTAATTATAGCTAAAATAGTCATCTAAAACAAGTGAAAAGATCATCAAAATTATGAGCTGTAATGAACAGTAGATTCTATAAAACTCAGTAGGTTTGAGGATTGATTTGATGACATGAGGTCATAGATAAATCTCTTATGTACATTGGGCAAATTGGATGATTCCAAGAAAGTAAATAATGAGTGAGATATGGTCAAAACACTAAAACTAGTCAAATCTGGACCTTGCTGTACAGATGGTATAAAAAGTCACATTTACGGACTGAGTTGGTTAAAAAGTTAAAACTGTGAGACCTAGATAAAATCATGTAGGTTCTGAATCAATTGGATAGTCAACCAACTCTTTATGGTTTGTAAATGGCATCAAAAATGGTGAAAGTGAGATTTCAGTCCGAATTTGTAACTTGACCTTTATGTATAAAAGTAACCCTATGTATATGTATGACTAAAAGATGTACTAAAATGAGTTTAAATCTGTAAAGTGGACTTAAATAAAAGAGTAATCCAAGCATATAGATATATCAATTAATACATTTATACGGTTTTATAAAATATGACTAGTTTCGTGAAACATAAAAGTTATACAAACTTTACTACACTAAGACCCGAACACTATAACTATGAAAGCGATTTTTTGTAACTAAAACCCGAGGTGGTAGGACCCACTTCTTGGAGTTTTTAAAATACTAACATACTGATAATAAAAGTATCCCGAACCTCGAGAACCCGAAATTTTTATAACAAGAGACATTTACAAAGCTTCAATGGCCATAAAAGAGCCTTATTGGACCACATAGGCCCAATGAAACAAAATGACTTATTGGACTATAGCTTTTAAGGCCCAATCCAATTGTACCAACTAGATGGGCTATGGACCAGGTCTTAAGTAATAAATCAATATAAAAACCTTAAATGGGCTTGACTTAATGGACATATTGACTTTTTGAGCAAATTTAGACAATACTATAAAAGGCTAATAAAAACAAGTAAAAAACCTAGAAAAATCTAATGTTGAAAATAAATATGTTGCCAAGAGCAATGAACATAGCAATATAAAACGACATATACAGGGATACATATACTTATTTAATTTATGAGTTTTCATTAATTTTTATTGGACTAGAAACCTAAGACCCGTTACAATTTGTATAGGTCTTGGTTGATTGACGCGCCTACAAAACCTAGATTTTGAAGTTGTAGGTGATAGTAAAATTTTTGATTATAGTGGTGTGAAGTTATTATTCATCGACAATCTCATCCGACTCACAAAGTGAGTTCATAAGCCTCGCATATTACACTTTAATTGTTTTATAAACCCGTGAGACAGATAACATGCTTTTTTAAATAGAACAACAAGAATTGTATCTAGTTGCCTTGATAAATAATTATAATTTTAGCTTAACTCGCTAGATAAAAGACCTGCGGAAATCATGAATTGTTAACTACCGGGAAATGGTAGACGCTTATACATGAAATAGTACTATTTGGAGGCTACCACCTCCAATCCGTGACGACTGGCTATCGTCAAGTGTCGGGAATATGACACAACGAATGCGTTGTGTAGAGAATAATATGCACTCATGGTGAGGGTGTATAGTAGGTATACCTTGTTGGGAACCCCAACATAATTAGATGGTAACGTTCAATGTCATGAGACTTATAAAAAATCCCCCGATATAACTTTTGTTAGCCTCAAAATATTGAGTCGAACAATGGAAGTTCGTTCATAATTATATTAGGTCTCGGTCACTAAATTAATATACGTTTTAATAGGCTAGAAGGGTAAACGGGCTCTTATTTGTAATCTAATCGGTCACGTGTATCGGGTGAAAGGCCAAGTAAGCCCGAGCCCGGCTCGTAGAATTACTAAAGGCATGCAAGCCATTTAGTCTTAACTATAAATACCCCTCTTCAAGGATGGAGAGGGTGTTGGTTCATTTGTAACTTTTCATTTGCAAGTAATCCTTCCATTTTCTCTCATTCTCTCTCTCTAAAATTATTATCATCTCCTAATCTTAATTGCTTGTTCTTAATATGAAGTGAAGTGATTTATTGGTTACCGACATTTGGTATCAAGCGCCTAGGGTGTTTCGTGTTAGATTTGTAGATTAAATACAAATTTCGTGGCTTCTTATTATTTTTTCTTCTTGGTTCGAACTAAAACGCAAAGAAAAACAATGGTTTGATTTATATTTTCATGGTTAAGTTGTTAAATCTTTGTACTTTCGTGGCTAGAATAAGTTCTTACATCTATCGTCGTATACGTCGTATTTTCTTCGTTATAGCTCCATTTTTAGCGATTCCTTCGAGCACGTTCTCGTAATTGAAATTTATATTGATTTATGAGGTTTACAAAAATAAAAGTTTCTATCATGAATAGTAACTTTTATAAAAATAGTTTTATAAAAGTATTTATTGTCGTAAACTCACGTAATTTGTAACTTCTTCGTTATTGATTGAAAAATTACGTTTCTTATCATTTTGGAATCCTAAAAATAGGTGTGATTTAATAAAAATGTCAAACCTTCTGTTTGTATAAGTTTTATAACTGGTTTTTATAAAAAGTTATTTTATAAACCCGTTTAATTAACGTATAACTCGTAATTAACGTATCTTTTTCGTTATTAATCAGTTTTTCAAGTTTCTTAGCTTTTTGGAATCTTCATGAGACGTACTATTTTATAAAAATATAAAATGAGTTAAGAGATGGGTCTTAAAGAGGGTCTTAAAGAAGACTATGGTCAAATTGGGACAAGTTATGGCTAGTTTTAATGAGTTAAGAGATGTACAAGCCAAGTTGTATGAAAATTGTGCTCTATGGCTCTTATTGTTGTTGTTGCCGTGGGATGGGGAGGGGGAAAAGGGATTCTAGAAGTCTTTTGCTATCTAACATAATATTTAGTAAAATATAGGAAAGTTACAACTTGTAGATTTTAATAAAAGATGTTTACTTGTAAGTATTTGTGTATTGTTTTATTTCTTTAATGTACAAAGTTTAAAGCAATATTAACTTGGGTAAATTTAATAAAACTTTGGGTATTGGGTACACTCGTGGGTATTTATTAAAGCGTAGATTAATTAACGTAATTCCGGGTATGCCTAAACGCATTTTATCGGGAAACGTATACACTTTACGTATCCGATAAAAATTATAGTATACATGATATCATAACACAAGCATAGATGATTGGGTTGGCAAATTATCTAGAGAAAGAAAGTGAAGTATTTCTAGTGAGAGAAAAACCAAATGAAAGCTTTATGATAAAATGAACAACCAACCCCTTCCTATGGCTAGGAAGGGGTTTATATACATGAGTGTGTATGCCCCAATGGGCTTAAGTATGGGCTTACAAGTGGGCTAAAGGCCTAACCCAATACTATTAGTCATACACTTACAATTAGACAATGAGCTATGCTATTCTAGATTATATACGGGGTGACCGAGTCTTTTTCATAATCCTAACAATCTCCCCCTAAGGGAGGTCACCCCAGAAAATGCATTATGAATTCTAGCATTCTACTTTATTGACCTTCTGTCTGTAGCTCGAAGTCTATGATTCTATCAAATCCTTTGATGTCCTTGTACATTAGTAAGTGACTTTTGAGATTTGTCCCTAGGCTTGTGTGATATTTGAGGCTTTTTTGAGATCATCTCCATCTTAAATCTCTTGATCATCCTTGTTGTAGCATTACCTTTAGTGACGGTGTACTTTCGGACCGCATGCTCACACTTATTTCTTGATCATAACATACTTAACAGAGTGACGGAAGTTTGTTTTAAATAGGTCTTTTGGTTGTCATGGTGTCTTTGATTAAACATATTAAGTGTGAGCATGGGGCTGTGAATTGACTTCACTGGAACGAGGTATCTCTATTTCCACCATAACTTGATCCTGTAATAAAACAGTTAGCAATAAAGTGTGTGGACGAATTTGGCTTTGTCATTCGCTCGAGTCTGGTTGGATTAACCTCCGGATCCGTGAGGACTGACCTGTGATCAGGTAGATTTATCTTAAGAAGAATCTCCTTGACAGGATTTCCAATATAAGTATCAGTTCATCTGATGTGTAACCATCAAAATCTCCATACTTGCCTGTTCTCTGTATCGGAATGTCTCAAAGCAGACAACATGATAAGAGTGAATTAGTTAGTTACTATCTTACCGATTAAAGAGAAATCTTGATTTTAAAATCAATCGACGTTTCATTTGAGAAAGTATTTTGTGACACATCGAGAGTGTTTAATAGCATAAAATCAAATTTCATTAGAAACTCATTTGTTTTGAAAGAAGTTCACAATCGATGTGCTAGAAAATCAGTTGTTGAGCACATCGAGAGGTTTTCCAAAATGATTATCCTCAATTCACAAACCGGAACACGTTTGATTCCACAAAGAATCGCACCATCGTTGCTTTCCATTTGTCACAAGTTTAATCCATAGGTGATCTCACATGCCACCTACTCTCAGCAGCTTGTTGATGTTGGCTCTAGAAGATTTCCTCTCATTGTGAGTACGATTCGTATCACTCGGAATGGTCTGGCAAAACCAACGAGGATAATCGCGAAGGAACTCTAAAAATCTTTACCTTGTTGTCACAACAGTGTTGAGAAACACCTCCATAATATGGATAAGTATCCTAACGAGACTTTTGGATGATCTCAAGGCTCTAGACTCAATAGTGCATTTTTGGTTTTAGTGGTCAGAGGCTGGAGTAGACTGCTACCTTTTCAATATCGACTAACTCGGAGTGAAAAGAACGATAATTGATATATGATCTCCAGCGATAAGATGAAACAAGAATCCTTTGAGGGATCTTGAGTAGACTAGGGAGGGTTGTGCAGTCTAACACTGGTTCCATGATACTTTGTCTCAATGTCAGGATTAACCAAGTGATCTGACAACATATGTTCTTGACCACGTTTTCAGCCTGATGTATAAAGAGGGCTGCTTTCTTTTCACCCTTTATCTTAACATTTCTTTTTCATTCTTCAACCCCTTTAGTGCTTACCGAGACTTCATTACTAGTACCTTGTTAGGTTTATTCCAGTACTAGCTCTATCTCAGTCCGCACTATTCCCTTATTCTCACATAACTCCTTTTGTAATCATACCTAAGGACTTCTACACTAACTAGTGAGTTGTCCCTGGGTAGATCCCTCCGGTTCTGGCGGGATCGTGGGAGCGAGTACCTAACCTTACCATCCTTATAACTCCTGATAAGTTGATTATAGGGTCGGTCTTAGGTATTTCCACGATAGCCATCATATACCATTCGCTCCCCCTTAATATGTGCATCGATATTCGAAAAGGTTTAGCACATATGGAGGAGCCTACACTTGGAGTTTAAAAAATCACATTTTTAATCAGATTTTCATAATTAAATCACATTTTCTCCCCCGAGCAAAAATTTCAAATCCGTTGAGATTTTGGGTCTCAATTGATTTAAGTTAGGAAAATTTGGGAGAAAGTGTGTCAGGTTTATATAATCCGAATATGAAACATATAGTTACTTAATATACAAGCCTAAGTTACAGTTTTAGTCACTACATAATAATGTACATATTACAACAACATATAAGATATACTACCCCTCATTCGGTTCTCTTCAGTAACCGAGTGCGCCTTCTCGAATCCGCCACCTAACAAATGCTCCCAGATACCGGAAGATGACGTCGTGTCTTTAGCCATTGCTGGATAGCTTTAACATGAACTCCTTGCTTCTGACAACGTCTTTCTGCGTCCAAAATCTTGTATTCATCCCTGGATTTTCCTGTTTGACCTCTGAACTCTTTGACTCGGTAGTCTAACGCTTCATCGATCTGTTGTAGAGTACCATCACTGAACTTGTGGATCTCATTGAACCTCATAATCATCTGCAACACCCTCCCGTATCTGTCGTCTGAATGTAACTGCCCTTGGAGAATCCCTATGACTATGTAGTCCATGCTTGAACTCAAATCCGGTGCAGCCCATTGAGGTTTGGTGAGATTCAACTCGTTTGGGTAACTCTCAATCCTAGCTGAAAGTCTTTACGCGTGTCGGATAACCAAGGTTTCTTTGTCCAGAGGTGATCGCAGTAGTGAGAACCTTTTTTTGTCATCGAGAGAAAGATAGTTCAAGTGACCCTTGAAGATTTGACAAGTACAATCATCCAAGTCACTGAGGGTACATATATTTAAATACCCTTTCCAACAATGACATTCTTGAGAATCAACTCAACGAAGGATGATCTTCTTAATGTAATCGTACCCATACATTAAGAAGACTTTGATTCAGACAACACTTAAGATACGCATGTGAGTTCGGACGGCTTTGCGGTCTCCTTCAGAAGAGAATCTATCAATGTAGAATCGTTGTCTTTGAAACCACCAGTGAGAGATTCCATACATCGCAGCGATGTCAAAACTTGCACTTTCCCTCTTCAATCCAGAACGGATCAGGTAACGAGTTGCTTCTAAGCCAACATCTGGATAGAAAAATCCGGTCCTCCCGCCTCATCTTTGAGATAGACAAGGCTGGGCTGCCATCTTGCGACTTCGAAGATACCCAGATTTTCTTTTGTTGAAGAAGAAGTTAGATGGATTGGTACTATAACCTGGTTTCACCACCCAAGTGGAAGTGCTGCTACATTGTACTGTAGAATGCATCATCCCTTTATCGGTGAGAAGCTTGTGGCAATTCTTCCATCTGAACGGGAGCATGAAGCTACATCAGGATGAAAGGCTTTGGACAACAACACATAAGATATACTACCCCTCATTCGGTTCTCTTCAGTAACCGGTAGTCGCCTGCTCGAATCCGTCCAACAACAAAGCTCTCCAGATTCTGAAAGATACGTCGTGTCTTTAGCCATTTCTGGATGGCAAACATGAACTCCTTGCTTCTGACAAAGTCTTTCTGCGTCCAAAATCTTGTATTCATCCCTGGATTTGTCCTGTTGACTCTGAACTCTTTGACTCGGTAGTCCAACGCTTCATCGATCTGTTGTAGAGTACCATCACTGAACTTGTGGATCTCATTGAACCTCAAAATCATCTGCACCCCGTATCTGTCTCTGAATGTAACTGCCCTTGGAGAGTCTATGACTGTGTAGTCATGCTTGAACTCGAATCCGGTGGCATCCCATCGAGGTTTGGTGAGGTTTAACTGCGTCTGGTAACTCTCAATCCCCAGCTGAAAGTCTTCTACGCGTTGTCGGATAACCAAGTTTCTTGTCTAGAGGTTGACCGCAGTAGTGAGAACCTTTTTTGTCATCAGGAGAAAGAACCGGTTGTGCCAGAAGCCCCTGATGCGCCTGACGGTGGTGGAGGAGGAGGTGGTGGCAAAGGTGGTGACCCAGGCGGAGTCTTTGGAGAATCTTGCTTACTTTTCTTCTTAGTTTCCTCCTGAGCCTTATCAACATCGAAGTCCTCACATTCATCACGACGGATGGAGTCCTGCAGTGCTTCATATGCTATTCGGT
The DNA here is from genome assembly GCA_026074375.1 of Tanacetum coccineum. NCBI lineage: Eukaryota > Viridiplantae > Streptophyta > Magnoliopsida > Asterales > Asteraceae > Tanacetum > Tanacetum coccineum. The sequence goes on from BQNB010173246.1 coordinate 8,177, forward strand.
GAGCAGCATGTCCCTTGTCATAGTTCTCCTCCAACATGCGTTGGAGCAGAATTTCCTTCATATCAGACATAGGGAGATCCTTGAAGCGAGCACGAAGGGGAGCTCGCATTGCATGCTTTACTGATGAGATAACCACCTCCTTGACTGATTCATTAATCTTTCGGTCAATTTCCTGTGAATCAATAAACTCCACCGTCTGCTCTCTGATCATTTTGGGTAAGTCCATGTTTTCCAACTTATTGATCCTGCTCCCCTGCTTGTCTAGACGTGTTTCCAGAGCTTGATTTTCTTCCACTAGATTCATGATAAACTCTTAAAGTTCACCCATGCGCTTGATGATGATGGGATCTGACAGACCCTGTTGTGGTTGAGGTGGTAGTGGAAGAGTTGTTGTTGTTGTTGCAGTTGTGGTTGTGGTGGTTGGCAATGGCCAATGAACATTGGGAGAATCGGGTCTAGGCACGGGACCAATCACCGGTGACGTCATAGGAGGGATGACAGAGGTGTCTTGCTGAATAGTGACAGACACCATTGATTCAGCTTCGGTGTCTGCCGTTGTCTTCTCATTGTCAGCCTCAGACGGTTTGTCATTCAAGAATTGATCACCAAAGCTAAAGTCTTTGGCGAGATGTTGTAGAGAAGACAACGTCCCTGTAGAGCTGACAGGTTCTTCTGGTATCACCTGTTCATCAACCGTTAGCTTTAGATTCTCCTGTACATCAGGGTATGCCGCGGCTGTGAACCCTTCATCCATATGCTCAGGTTGTGGTTGACTGGAGGGATCAGTGATCTCAACATCCGAGTGTTCAAGGTTTGGTCCAGCGAGAACACTAGGAGTTGGTAAAGGTTGGGATTCAGCAACATCATCAGGGTTTGGTCCAGCCTGGCCTTCATCTAGTGTACCAGGGTCTGGTCCAGCCTGGCCTTCGTCTTGAGCCCCACTTCTGACCACTGAAGGCATTTCTTCATCAGACTCCGTGTCACTGCCATATAATCCAAGTTCAGCATAAAGGGAAGAAGACTCTTCATGGCCCGCTGGTTCAGACGGTACGGGAGTATGTCTCTGAAAGATATACTGTTCAGTCGGGCTCTTTTTCTTAGTAGTCTGAAGGTGTAGAAGAACTTGAGCAGCTTGTTCTTCACCTACTTTCTCTTTCCCTTTTCCCGGCACCTCTGGCAGTGGTTGAAGTTTCCCAGTATCAGGTTCCCTGAATACCACAGGGGGAAGAGGACCCCTTCGAGTAGGGTAAGCATCCGTTAGGCTCTCTTCTAGAACCTTTTGCAGTATCGCCTCCTCCGTGTCTTCAAGGTTGGGTTTAGCAGCAGGAACCCCTTCATCAACGAATTCATCTACCAACTGCTTAGAACTTTTAACAGTTCTCTTCTTAACCACTTTCCCCGCCTTAGCACGTTTGGCTAGTGGTGGGGCCTCTGACGACTCAGATACCGGCTTGCGCTTCTTCTTCTATGGTTTGGCCGGTGCTGGTTTATGCTTCTTGGATGCAGCTTTGGGTTCGGTAGGCTTTGATTGCTTGGTTGGTTTTGGTTTAGTTTGTTTTGCTGGCTTTGCTGGCTTGGGTGCTGGAGAATCAAGATCACTCACTTCTTCACCCGCGAGGTATCGTTGATGCTTTGCAACTTTTTCCATAATTAATTAGCTCCTCGTATGACATCATTTGATGAGTTCATCGGTATAGTCATCCCGAAGACTTCCCGTTTGTTTTTTTTTTTTTTTTTTTTTTTTTTTTATTGTTTGTTTTTTTTTTTTTTATGTTTTTTTGTCCCCCTTAGCGCTGAACTTGAGATTACCTAGTACAGGTTCCTCAGTAGGCAGATGGAGTGGGGACTCAGGTCTTGGGTGGAAGTTGTGTAGCCGTTGCAAGTGAAATATTATCAACTTAGTGAACCGGATACTAGGGATCAGAATGATAGTCGCTTTCTTCTTTCCTTGAGCTTGCTGTGCCAGATTCCTCTTGTCTTCTGTGAAATTGTGGATAGACTGAGTAAATTCTTCCCACATCCTTTCAGCATAATCAATGTGAGCTCGATTAACAACACCCCAGAGGATCTGTAGCACTGGGGCTCTTGGTCTTTCAAATCCTGAAGTCTTTCCCGTAAGGCACAGATTGATGATTGTTGTGAGTGCCCTCCATGGTTGGAACATGTCGTTAGTGGTGACATTTGACAAGTTTATGACTTCTCTTGGATAACCCAACTCATTGACAAACTCGATAAGCGTATCAGGAGTCGGAGGAGGAGAAAAAGCCCAGTTTTTATCGACTGGCGTGATCTGAAGAGCGTCTCTGAGTGTGTCTTGAGTGAGATCAAACCATTGCTCGTCCAGTTGACACTTATAACTCCCGGCTTTACTGTCAAAACAAATAGTATCCCTAAATTGTTGAATATAGATAGCCGGTATTGTTGATGATGCTGTAAAAGCTCTGAAGAAATTTGTTTGCTTGAGAATATCCACAACAATCTTGAAAATTGGGCTGGGTTGAGATTTTTCTTCATTCAAATAGCAGTTGCTTTTCCTAATTGGCACCCAGCGAATGCGTGGTAAGATCTGTTCATCTGTACGGACGGGTGGTGCCATTGCGAGTGCATGTTCAGCATCAGCCATTGTATCTGCACAGTTACAATCACAGAGGAAATAACATGCAGATAGATCTTGTTAGATGTAAACTGATGCACGGATGTTAAGCACGTATGCACAAGATCCAAGTTGAACAGGACTCTTTAGGATCGTGTTATGATGTAAATCAGTGAGTTTGGCCAACTCTTGAATCAACGGATGTTAATTCATCAAAGAGAGGACAAGACATACCGATATAACCACAAGGCTCAATGGCAATTGACCAATTATGCTGGACAAGACGCAATGGGTAAGACACTCTAAGCAACACTTAATCTATGACAATACCAAGTCCCAAAACGCAAGGATTTTAAAAAGTACAAATTCAAAACGCAAGATATCAAAACGCAAGATATCAAAACGCAAGATATCAAAACGCAGGATATCAAAACGCAGGATATCAAAACGCAGCACTCAAAACGCAGCCATCATCAAAACGCAGTGATTATAATATTCAAAAACTATCAAAACGCAATCATTTTAGAAAATCTTGACAACTAGGGGCTTCAATATTTTAATACTTAACAATTTCATTCAAATCAAACACGCAACGAGTTGTGTTGTGGTCCTGTTCAAACGCATATTGACAAAACGCAACATATGAATAAAGCAAAAACGCAACAATTGCATCACGAGCAATCAATTATCTAATATCCAAATCGCAAACAAAAAACTAACTGTCACAACGCAAACATGATTTACACATTTAAAAGAATCAAGAATAACTGTCAAAACGCAACATGGAATTTGAACCACAAAACGCAACCAAGAACTAAACTATCAAAACGCAACAAGAACGTAAACTCAAAAACGCAATCAAGCATTAATTATCAAATCGCAACATGAACCTACTCTCAAAACGCAACATGAACGCAAACCAAGAACCTAATTATCAACGAGTATCAATTATCCTTAAAGGGCAACCACTACTCGAAAATCATAAGGACACTAATGGAGGAGGCGGGGAATCAATTCAAGCATTAACAAAGCATCTAACACCTAGGTAAATGTAAACCCCGTAATTAAAACACAAAACTCAAACCATCTACATTGAGTCGAAGAGGTAAATCTAACGAGGGTCTAAGCGAAGAAACACACTAGAAATCTCAGTTTAATCAAAACGCAGTCTAGAGTCTTGAGAGAGAAAAGTTGAAAAGGTTGACTAGATATTTGGGTTTTGACCAAGTCAAAACGCAACACCAATATTTGTACTTAGGTTACACTTTTCATCTTTTGACATAATTGGTCCCTCTCCTTCTTATTTCTAATTATGTAAGGTAAATTACACAAATGGTCCCTCACTTTTCATATTTCTTTAACGTTTAGGGATACATAGCAACTAATGGATTGATTAACTTTGGGGAAATGACACAATTGGTCCTTCACATTTAATAAGCCTAGGATACAGTTAGCACATAGCAAATAAGATCCTAAACGAACATTCAATTGACATATTTGAACCATTTTGAGTCAACTCCAGTTTAACTCCCCCTTAATCCATAGCCTCGTTAGTTACCAAATCTTGTGTGTTGAAAAATGCCTGATAGATGTCATGAATTTGAAAAAAACCACTCTCCCCCTCAATCAATGACCCGTTTTCTATTTAAAGAGCTGTAGTCGTTGATTGAGTGTCAAATTAATGAAAATCCAAGTCCGATTGATTGTCAAAAACAACATTAAGCCACCACGTAAAATCCAAATAATTTTCTGAAGAATCATAGACGGAAAATTATAAGGATAAAAGAAGACTTCTCTTCTTAATCAAGAAATAATGCACTGAAGCGTACATTAGATCGAGGTTGCAAGGATATAAAGTAATCCATGCCCGGGAGAACTTAATCACCCGTTGTTAGGAACAACCGTCTTTTTGACGGCGTGCTTTCCTTATTTTGAAAAGCGGGTTGCAGTCTGAAATAACTGCAAGCTATTAAGACATGTTTTGAAAGGTTTAAAACTTCCGTTTGAGCTTCATTTAAAGACCCGTGTCATTATTGAATGACATTTCTAGGACCGTAAATGCTATCGATAAACGGAAGACATGTCTTGAAGAAAACTATTTTTTTGGAATTTTCTATTTTCTGATTTTTATGGATTTTTGATGGTTTTATATTTTTGTATTTTTCTTTTTGGGTTTAAGTATGTACATATTTACATAGGATACGTGAAGCCAATCCGTTACTCATCCTGATCATCCTGAAGACTTTTGAGTGTCTCCGACTTCATACACTTCATACCAAGCCTTGGGAGAATGAATTCGAATCGTTCTCTGGGCTGCGCCTTAGTGAATATATCCGCCAGTTGATACTATGTCCTCACGAAATACAACTTAACCACTCCTTTTTCCACTTGTTCTCTGATGAAATGATGTCGGATGTCGATGTGTTTAGACCTGGAGTGCTGAACGTTGTTGCAGCAAAGAGCTATGGCACTCTTGTTGTCACAGTACAGAGGGATGCGATTGTAAGTAAAGCCATAATCTGATAATCGAGACCTCATCCATAGGATTTGGGCACAGCAACCAGACATCGCGATGTATTCAGCCTCTATAGACGAGATGGACATGCTAGTTT
>BQNB010173247.1:0-13381 GCA_026074375.1 Tanacetum coccineum
AATTTTCAAAATGCACTCTAAACTTTAACTTATTTATGACTTTTTTATATAACGATCTTTATTTATCAAATATGGATCGCGTATCTATCGATTTATTCGAGAGAAAAAAATGTCGCTGAAAAAATGGTCGAATTGCGAAGAAAATGAGCCCAATATTGCAACGCTTTTGACATGCACACAATTTTATAAAAAATGTTGAAGTTTAATATGAATAAAAAAATCAACATGCTTAAAAAATTCAAATCACCCCACCATTGATGTAAAGAAAAAATAAAAATATATAAAAAAAATCAAAATGCACTCTGAACTTTAATCTATTTATGACTTTTTTATATAACAAACTTTATTTATCAAATATGAAGTGCGTATCTATCGATTTATTCGGGAAAAAAATGTCGTTGAAAAAAGCGTCGAATTGCGAGCAAAATGATCCCAATATTGCAATGTTTTTGACATGCGCACGATTTTATAAAAAATGTTGACGTTTAATATATATTTTAAAATATTTACAAAAATAGTCTTTGAGGTTATCGGTTCGTTGCAAAGTGAGTCTCATAGATCAAGTCGTTGAAAAATAATCCCGCGCTTCGCTGCAACGTGCGGATAACCAACCACGTTATTGTAAAAATCACCAATTTAAACATTACACCTCATTTTGTCAAATATTTATTTAGGGTCTGTTTGGTTTGTAGATGAATTTTGAATTTGGATTTAAATTTATACTAAAAGTTGTTTGTTTTATGTATGGGTATAAGAATTAAGATTATATTTTATTATTATTTTTATATAAATTAATATAGTAGGACCCACAATCATATAAAAGACAGTGTGAAAATAATTAACATTCGCATATATATATATACAATACGATTTCATGAAAAGTACAATATTGTCAGTAAAGGTATATGGGAGGATTGGTTTCCTTAAATACCATTGGTAATGGTGTGGATCACTGTTTTGAAAACCATATCTATAAACCAAACTAATATTATTTCTATCAAATGATTACTCAAATCCAAAAAACACCAAACAAACACACCCTTAGAGTGTTACGTAGTACGGTACTACGTTTGATAATAACACATACTGATGACGTATAATAGGTATACCAAGCCTCTGGGCTTGGGCCACATTGACACGAGGGCTCCTTGGCCCAACTGAGTAGTCATGGGCCGAAACTAAACCCACTCCTGCATTGGTTACGGCCCGGACCCAACAAACGGACGCGGACCTAACTTTAGGGTACTTTCGTCTGCGAAAAGCACACGCGTCCGTACACATGGTTATTGCGGTACCTTGTCTGACAAGGGACCCTCTCTGGCCACTAACGAAACATGCAAAATATTAGGAAACCCTAATAATTTGTTCGCCTATAAAAAGGGACCCTCTGATACAATGAACAGTATGATTTTCTCACTCTATACTTTCATACTTTCTCTCTCTACATGTTTACTTACTTTCACGCCAGAGTCTAACCGTGGGGTCCGTCCCCACGGTAAGGCTAACGGTTTTTATCTGATTGTGCAGGAAATCGTCACTTCTCTTGCTCTTGTACAAAACCCAACACTCAAATCATCTGAAAGCCCAACCCAACACAGGATTTGAGCCCAAATCTACACCCGACACGTGTTTTGTATTAACAGTACTACTACTACATTCGCTTGTAGAATAGATAAATGTATAAGAACTGATGTATACCTATTTCTCACTCATGAAACACATTAAATACGACCCTTGAACAGCTTCCAGGCAGCAAAAATAAAAGTAACAAACCTGCCAACCCGACATCTAGTACACATCCACCAAAAAAGAAACAGCTTCGGCATCGACATTGTTGATAGAACTGGTCTCGGTCATAGAGTAATCATCTTCAAAATACAAAAACATATAAGAAGTGGTATGTGCGAATTGATAGCAGAAAACAGTGGAAAGGTTGCAACATACAATAATGATAGTTAATTGAAGTAAAGGTTGCAACACTTATGACCCCTTATACTCAACACGGTAATACGTCTGGTAAGATATTTCATTATTTTGACATAAAATTCATCAACCAAATTAAAATTAATAAAAGGAAAAACTGAAAATTATGATTTTTTTCTATACCGGTTTAGATTTGAAACTAACCCAATTGAAATCCGCCCAATTTAAACCTTAAAAGTAAAATTAATATAACTATGCTCTACAATTAACTATATAAAAAACCAAATCAATATAAACTAAATCATAAAAGTACTAAGAGAAACTGAATCACATAAAACATTAAAAGAAAAACACATGCCTGGTAATTTTTTGGATCTTGATTTGTGGTCGGAGATGAAGAGCGCATACCTGGTAACTATTAATGTTAGTATAAAGGGAAACTTTAAATAAGCACATACCTGGTAACTTTAAATAAGCTGATAATCACATACTTAGATTAAATAAGCAAAATCCTACCCGGAAACAACCAAAAACACCATAGTTAACACCGCAATTTCAGTCAGGACAAATCGGTACATGTTGTTATTTTTATGGAAATCGTAGAGGGGGGGGGGGGTGAATACGTTTCCATTAAAAATCTTAAAATGTTTCGTATCAAATTACCGATCAAGCGTGATACAATATGATGAGTGTTCATACAAGTTATATACACATATTAATACATCGATTTACAACAATACAACCCAACACACAATATTCACATTTATTCAAGACACTAAGCTAAATGTCGTACACAACGTTGCTTATATCAATTTCCGACACTAAGCTAAATGTCGAGTTCTAATCTTAGCTAGAACCAATCTATCACAACACAACTTCACGACTTCACAACTTCACGACTACTTCACAACTTCACTACACAACTTAGCTTCACACCTTGATCACAACTACACAACTTCTTCACATCTTCACAACTTCACAACTTCTTCACACCATCACAACTTCTCCTCACCACACTACTTATGTCACAACTATCTAACACTACCAGAAAGGATCACCAAGATCCAACTACAAAATACACCATGATCACCATGATCAAGCAATTATACAAGTTTGGAATACATGGACTTGATCTATGCATTGTGAATGTAAGACATGTCACGAATGCCCTAACTAGCCTACATAACTTCGTATCTTAATGATAACGAAAGTTCTTCTCTTGCACTTCAATGGATGGATGATTGGATCACATTTTAAACAAACTTATAATAAGTTAAGTGATCAAAGGAAAGGGTTTGAAAGGAGGTTTTAGATCTGAGAAAACTTTGTGCAAAGAGGTGAGAAAATCTGTGGAAACAGTTCACAATTTATAGGCAAAAATATTAATTTTTATTTGGGCGGTCCCCTTAATTATGGCCGGTCTCCTTAATTAATTAAGGGGGCAGCATTTTTCAGACGCTCCCTTTTTTGTCCTTTTTTGGGGAAGGTTTTTTTTGTCTTTTTGTGGGGAAGGTTTTTCTGGAACTTTCTAGCCGTTTTTTGGTAGAAAATTTAAATTCAAAATGTTTATTTTGAATAAAATGTTTTGTATATGTTTTTTTAAAAATGTTTGTCCTATTTTATAAAAAAATGTAAGGTTTGGAAAAATAAAAATTTTTTTTGATCATTCAACAAATTAAAGTTTGTTTGTTCATACCTTTTGTGATTTACGTCGGGTGTGAACTTAAATTTGTTGTTGAAGAAAACATGAGACGTCAAAAGATGTTGACGTATGAATTGATGATTTGTGATTACGAGTAACTTAAGCACTTTACGTTATGTGTTATAAGTTACATGTTTGTCATCACCAAAACATGAAGAGAATGTATAGATTAAATATCGCAATATTTCTACCAACACAATGGATTTTACATTTGTGAGGAACCAATTTAAGCATGTCTATATTGTTCTTAACATTGAAGTTTGTTTTCACCAAGATATCGTCTGGGTGTCAAGGATTTATCCAAATCAAGCCAAACATGAGGGTTGTGTGGATGCAATGGATTGGGTACCCTATTGTGTAAAACATAATGTCAACATCAATATTTAAAATTTACATAGGATTTAAAAAACACTTTGGTTATATGTAATTATACTTGTTCTTCCATAAGAATCATATTGATACAAGATTGTTTTGCTTGATGGCTAGCGCGAAAATACCAGTTCCATAGAGAAATGACATTGACTTTGATGCTACACTTACTAGACATGCCATCGAGCTCACAAAGTGCGGCTGTTGACATGGTTTTTGCCTGCGAAAAAAGAACTCATAAACAAACGTTAGAAGGCTAATTAATGATGAACTCATGTTTTGTTCGAGTATATATAGGCTTCACATTAAGGTTATGCTTAAAGAACAAAAGACACGCATGAATTTATTCTAAGGTTGTTTTTGTCAAAAGTAGCAGTAGCAATAAGTCAGAGATATTTTTCTTATAAAAACGTTTGGTAATGTAGCTGTACATGTAATAATAATGTGTAAAACAACTCCTAAATGGTACTTCATGAAGCGTTGAAAAATGAGCATTCCAAAAAAAAGATAAAACTATTTTCTTCTTCCTAAATGAGCATTAAAAATCACAAGGCTCAACGCTCAAAAACTTACACTCTAGATATCCTAAACACTATGCGCCAAACACACCCTAAGAGCGTTCGGTATCATAACGCAGCTAGGGGCATTATGCCTAGATGGAGCCGTGTTGCTCGGCGTTATGATACCGACTAGCGGTGTTTACCAACGGCGTTGGATGTCAAGTTAAGCACCATACTTGAATCCGGTTGGTATGAAATAATTTTTAATTTTTTTTTTCACAACCCCAACCCCCCCCATCAACATCCGAATATAACGGGCTAGTTTTTATTTTCAAAACTTTTTATTATTTTTAAAAAAAAAAATAACAAAATACAAAAAAACAAATAATAATTAAACAAAATAACAAAAAAATAAAATAAAAAAATAAAAAAAAAATAAAATATTACCCACCTTTATATTATATTACACCACCACTTAATATTTTTACACAAAAAAACTAAATTACTCTCTACAAAAAAAAAACGGCATTCTTTCACATTGGAACAAATCAATGTGATGAAGAATGTAACTACCTTTTCGATGTCGATGCGAAACCTGACGTTTCTTTTAGATTATGCAAGCGTTCAAGTTTTAAGAATGGTTTACATACAACAAGAGCTTCTACCTCGATTGACCCATAAACCGATCCATCATGATCGTGAGACGGCCGAAGAACGTTTGATGGCCGACTATTTTGATGAATATTGTAAGTATCCGTTATACTATTTTTGAAGAAGATATCGTATGAGCCGAAGACTATCTTTAAAAATTGTCAGAGGAATTAAATCTTATACGGTCGATCCTCTACCAAATCATTTTAAATTCTTTATAGTCCAACCCGATGCTACGGGTCGAATTAGTCTTAGTGTTATTATGAAATGCACAGCCGCCATACGCCAATTGGCATACAGGATCACTCCCGCATGCGTATTGATGATTACTTTGAAAATGAGTGAGCGTACTGCACATAATTGTCTATTTCATTTTAATAAGTGCATTATTGATTTGTACATGTTGAAGTATTTAAGAAAGCCAACGTTGGAAGACGTTGAAAAACTATATGCTAAACATGAGAATGTTCATGGTTTTTTGGGAATGCTTGGAAGCATTGATTTTATGCACTGGGAATGGAAAAATTATCCAACATCATGGCAGGGACAATACGGTATGGGTGGTAAAAAAATACCCAACTATAATGCTTAAAAATGTTGTTTCGCAAGATTTGTGGATTTTGCATGCTTTTTTGGTGTAGCGGGTGCGAATAACGATATTAATGTTTTAGATAATTCGTCGTTATTCGACGAACTTCTTAAGGACATAACCCATGTAGCTCCATTTGTGGTAAATGGAGTTGGGTTTGAAAATGGGTATTACTTAGGCGACGGAATTTACCCATAGTGGGAAAGTTTCGTCAAATCATTCACGGTCGCAAATGACGCGAAACATAGTTACTTTAAAAAGCATCAAGAAAGTGCACGAAAGGATGTCGAACGTGCTTTTGGTGTTCTCCAAGGACGTTGGGGAATAATACAACAATCGGCACATCAATACCATGTCAACAACATACGTAGAATCATGTATTCTTGCATCATAATGCATAACATGATTTTAGAAGATCAACAGATGATGGTTAGTGACTGGCACGATGTGTATGCTAATCCGTCAAAAAATATGCAACGTACATGGGTTGAAAGATGTGAGTCCAACGTCGAAAAGCAAAAGAATTACGGGACAGAGAAACTTATATTAGTCTTCAACAAAACCTTATGGAGCATAATTGGCGAGAAGTTGAAGATTAAAAAGAAGAATTTTAGTCGTCAGGGTATATGTTTTTTTCATATGTTTTTTAATCTCCGTATGTTTTTTTTAAGTATTGTAATGTGTATTCTTATTTAATGAATGCAATATTTAGTTTATTTAGGGGGTTTAATGAAAAAATGGGTGGGTCTCAAAAGATTAGTGTTATGGGGTGTTATGATAAGGGGGTTTTTGGTGTGTTGGTGTTAAAATGTTAAAGCTGATGTGACACTTATGTGGCGGTGTTATGATGTTATGGTACCTAGTGCTCTAATAGTTATCTCCGTATTTTAAATTTAGAAGAAATAACCCTCAAGATGATTTTTTTAAAAACCGTCTTGATTGTTTTTTTAAAACCAATTCGGTTATTTCAGGTCATTTTACGACTTCAATCATTCAATTATTTATTTTTAGGGTTTTACGCATTTACTTTTAATTCCAATTGTTTACTTAAATCGCGTAAACTAAAAATCATCAATCAACGTAAACAGACACCAAACAAATAAAAGTTTACGTCAAGCAAGCATTATATTTATTTTTAGGGAAAGTAAAAATTAACTTTTTTTTTTATTTTTATACGTTAGTAAATGATTAACAAACGCATTAAAAATGTTTCACATTTTGGGAACGTTTTGCATACAAGTTAGAACTATTCGAACCTATTCTTACTAAAATCAAATACCTTCAATTATTCCACACAAATACTCATAAATTATATAATTCACTTATGTATTTAGTATAGTTTAACATAATCAAGGATGGACTATAAGAAAGAAACAACAACAACATGATAACAAATTTTCATAGGAAAGCCCATGTGCAGAACCTACATAACCTTCTTACATCCCAATGAGTGATTTGTTACACCAAACAATACATTCTTTACATACAAACTCCTTCCCCCCCCCCCACCTACCCTTTAAATTCTAGTACCATTCACCTCCAAAACCATGGATATGTAAATGGTATTTCCAAGATATTTATGTTATCAAATAGGTTCCTATTCTAGGCTTTCATTTCTTACCATTTACAAGTAAATCAAACACAAAAACCTTCTCTAGAACACCCCTAGCTCACGGCTCACTTAGCACACACAAACCATTCCATAATATTGATTTTTCAAAGATTACAAGTGTACAAGAGTTGATATTAGGCATATCTAAGGTGTTACAAATTTATTTGGAAGCTTGGGTATTGGTTTATACAAGGTTTAATCAAGTGAAAAAGTTAGGGTTTTCAAGTATTGGATTAGGGTTTTCTTGAAGTATTTAGGGTTAATACTTGGTTTGTGATCTTGTGTATCATCTTCCTAAGGTATACTATAAACCCTAATCTCCTCAAATTATTCATTTCATATTTTATATAATTGTTATACGGTTAATCATCACCTTGTTATATTTTATACATGTTTATAAAATATTGCAAGTTTATATAAACTCAAAAAATACTTGTTCATGGTAAATATGATGTTTAAAACATAAGGACATGTTTTATTTAAGGATTTACAAGCAATGGATAATTTATATAATTATTTGTTAAGTTATGGTTAATTATTTATTTATATGGTTTATGTAAGTAAATAATTATGATGGACAATTTTCTTGGACAATTTAGACTCAATATGATGGACATAAACTCAAGGACTTAATTCATATACAAGATGTGTAATTACATAAATTAGGGGACTTGTAGCAAATTAATTAAGTTAAAAACTTATAAAAACAATTTTATAAACTTTTTCCTAAAACCTACTGTTTTAATTCAAAAAAATAATATTTATTTTATATTTTATTAAAATAATACATTTCATGACGATTCTAAATATATAAAGAACTCGAAAATCCGAATTATAACGAAGGAGTTATAGAATTTACAAGTTTACGATACAAAGTGTTTTTATAAAAGTAATTTTATAAAACAAGTTACTATTCATAACAGTAAGTTTTTGGAAAATATTTTACTTAGATAGAACTTTTAATTACGAATCCGTGCATATAAGGATCACTAAAAACAGAAATAAAATGGAGGAGATATAAATTTTATACGATTTCAATAAATAAATTTATAAAAAGTGTTTTCTAACAATTTGACCCATGTTACCTGTTTTAACAGTTTATATAAATATTATAAGTGTAATATTTTGCTAGATTTCTCAAATACGATTCCATACATATAAAGAACAAGCGAAACTGAATTAAAATGAATGAGTTATGATGTTTATAAGGTTACAAAGATTAAATATATAAAAGTAGTTTTATATAATTTTACAAAAACAGTAAAAGATGTGTTCTAAGGTAGATAAAATATTATAAATATAATACTTTGATAAATCTTCTTAATACGAAACTGTGGATATAAAGAACGTATAAAATGGAGTTAAAACAAGAGAAATATGATTTTCTATGCATTATTTCCTGACATGAATAGTGTTGGTTCGTTTTTAATAAAAACTTTACAAAACGATGTAACATTACCTATATAATATTTATACATGTTTTTAACTTTATAAATATTATTCTACAAGATGATTGAACTATTATACAATAACATTATATAAATAATAAAAACATTAAATCAAGTATTTTTAACAAATAATCAATTGTTGGACAAGTATACTATTTTTACAAATAAATGCATGGACATTTATATTTCAAAGTACAAATTTTTATTGTTTAATTGTATAAATTAAACAAACATGTTTAGGTGGTGATGTATTCATATTAGAATTTTTATTTGTTATATTATTACATAGTACATTGTTACTCATAGAACCTATATTTAATTAGGTTGCATTCGGGCTATACGTGACGATTTTCATATTTGATTTATATATCAAATACATTCATTTGAGGTGAGTTCATAGCCCCACTTTTATACGATTATAATGATTTTACCAAAAAAAAAAAAATAAATAAAAAAAAAAAAAAAAAAAAAAAAAAAAAAAAAAAAAAAAAAAAAAAAAAAAAAAAAAAAAAAAAAAAAAAAAAAAAAAAAAAAAAAAAAAAAAAAAAAAAAAAAAAAAAAAAAAAAAAAAAAAAAAAAAAAAAAAAAAAAAAAACAAAAAAAAAAAAAAAAAAAAATAAAAAAAAAAAAAAAAAATCTTTGGGATGAGAATCATGCATTCTGTTTTATGATTAGACGCATGTACTCTTATAACAAATTACGAGTTTGCCTAAGTAGCTATAACCCACTATGCCCATGAATCATGAACTGTTAATTACTGGATTGTAAGCGTGAATGTTATGAATAGATCTATTTGGGATTGACATCCCCGTTCGGGTGAGTAGCGCTCACTAGTTTTGGAGGTACCGAAACGACGAATGTATACCATGTCGTAACAATTTGAATGTTGCGGGTTGAACATCTACACGGGTACATTATTTGCATTAATTTGTATACATATATGTTGTAGCTTCAGTGTCATGAGCTTAGTGCATTTCATAATTACATTTTAAGATATTGTATGTGTTACATGTCTTACACCTGGAAATCTTGCGGTCCTACTTTATACATTACTTAAACCTGTGAATTCACCAACTTTATGTTGACATTTTAAAGCATGTTTTTCTCAGGTCAATAAGGCAAGAAACAAGGATACATTGGTGGTCATCATTTTGGAGTCACATTATCAAAAAGATTTAAGTGCGTTACATTTTGGAGTATTTGTTGTGTATTAAAATCTTTTACATTTACAAGGATGAACAAGATTAGCTATGGGCTTTGTAACAAACAATTTATTTAATCCAATATATCATTTTCAAATGACTCATATAGAGGTCGTTCTCATATCTTGTTCTATTGATCTATGATGTAACACTCTCAGACCCATATTCCGCTGCGACTCTATTTGGGGTGTTACAGATTGGTATCTAGAGCTAAGGTTAAAGAGAACCAGGTCAAATGTTTTTTTTACTTGGACTATAACCGTTTTCAAACATTGCATCATAAAAAATGTTTTCACAGGACATACATACACTATTTGGTTGCATTAGTTGGTTAAACTAGATGCTTACATGATCTATATACGTGTTTATATTATATTACATATATACTATACTGGTGTTAGATAATATACTTATAGAAGTTTATTTTATTGTTTCAGCAGTCATGTCTTCATCGATAGTTACTTACACATCGATATCTAGTGATTACGAGGAGCCATCAGACGCATGATAACATCAAATAACGTCTATTTTATAGCATCATTTATCCCGTCTTTATTGCTCGTTTTACATTCTTTTATATAAGAATTAATACTTAATTGATTATATTTATTATTTGCAGTAATTATCGAGCATACGATGAAAGTTAGTGAAAAGACACATATTTTGGAGCTTAAACGATGAATTAAAATAAAATAATGAAGAGTGAAAGATTTAGACTTGTCTCAATGATTTGGCCATAACTTCTTCGTCTGAGCTTCGTTTTAGGTGATTCAAAAAGCCACGGAAAGTGAAAAAGATTGTCTTTATTTTTATGTGGTAAAGTACCTAAAAATATGGAGTTAGCTTGTGATTTAATTAGTTAGAACAACCATTTCGTGGCAGTTGAAATTTCAGCCAAAATTATCTAACAACATTAGGTCATATATCATTATGTGAAAATAATACTTTTGTGTGTAGGCTGCAGTTGATAAGCATAATATTGGTCCTTGATGGCTGGGTTTTGACATGGAGAAAAAGGGTTTATCCCTATAAATGCAATTCATTCGGCAAAGAGGAAAGGACACGATTGGGTGCTAGGTTTTTTTTGAACAACCGACAAAACAAGAAACAAAAAAAAGAAGGGAGCATCATGCGACACAGTATGCGACGAGAAAGAAAGGAAGAATAGAATTTTTTGTGAAGCGGCTCAATCCAGGGGAAAATTCTTGTAATCTCTACACTCCACTATACGCGTTCGGTTAGCATTATGTTTAATCGTTCATCTATGATTTCATGTATTGTTACAATGACTATTGGCTAATACCTTTAGGTATTAGCCATGTTTATGATAATATAATGTTTTAATTTGTCTTTATATCGATTGTTCCTTATTCGTTGTATGTTGATTATGTTTATCACTTTATACTTGTTTATGTGCTTAATTATGTATTTTACCTATCATTCAACTGGATCTAGTTCTACATATTTATGCGTTGCAACTTTAGTGTTGTTTGGGCGTAGGCTAAGAGTCCGAGATAAAAAACATATAATGCTTATTCATATAACTAGAATAATAGGATTACCAATAAAAAGCCATGTTTCGATCTATGGTTAAGTGGATAGGTAGACTAAGCAGATGACTTAGGACTACACCTAACGTCCTGTTTTCATAGGTAGTTAAGTGGGCGTGGACTACTAGTATCTGAATTTCCATTAAGCAATAAGTTGGTAAAGACTCTAGGAGCTAGGATTCAATATAACCACCAATATAGTTTCCTAGATAGATTATAATCAACGGTGTAAGCTTTATGCGGGTTTAGGTTCATTGTGTTCGGACGTAATAGCGATAAAAATCGAGGTCTAAGGGAAGATCTCACATAACTTTGGATTAGGTTTACCTCCAACAAATTAATACAATCATTTCACGAATAGACAACCAAGGCATATTATTTGATGAAACTGGCTAATACGTTTTCCTTACGTTTGATTGCTTCTCAATCTTTTGTCAATCACTTGTGTGCATTATTTGTCATCACCTTAGGATAATTAGAACTAAACTCGTGTCAGTCTCTCAGGCTGAAAACCCTCATTTGCGTTAGTTTAGGTTTAATTAGATTTAATTAGAATAATTAGGTTAGATTAGTACTAAACCTAGGTAAATAAAATACCAGTAGAATTAGGAGTTAACTTCCACTCTCAGTGATCGACACCCTACTTACCAACGAAGCTACATCTGATCGGGTACACTGCCCGTGAAAGTGTTGTTTTAGGTATAGTTGACATAAAATAAATAGTAAAACTTGATACATAAATAATACCTACACGACGACACATCAAGTTTTTGCCGCCGCTGCCGGGGAGTGCGATTGTTTAATTTCTTGTTTTTATTGTTATTTTTAGTATAAATTTAGTTTTATTTGTCTACTGTCTGCTGTTATTTATTGAATACGGCGTATCCATTTTCTTTTAATACAACGTATTCGACATCAAACATCAATACGGCGTATCCAGTTTACTGAATACGACATATCGAATGTTTGATACAGCAGCAGTTTTAGTTAGCTTTCTAGTTTAGTTTTCTAGAATAGTTTTACTTCGAATTATGTCTTTCTTTTCAGGTACCGTTTTCAGGGAGCTTCCTTACCCGTGCGATTACCCTATGAGGAGGTAAACTATGGAAGAAATATTGGCTAAATTCATTGATGAAGGTACACGTGAACATGAGGAGATAGAAATATTCATTAAAGAATTCAGAATCACCAACGAGCTTTTATTAAAAACACAAAGCAACTTATTAAGTGAGCTGAAAATCGAGGTAAACGAATTGTCAAAGGTTGTGAGTAATGTTTTGATACCAAAAAACGAAGTCAAAGGAGTGACAACTAGGGGAGGAAAGATGACGTCTGAAGCCACCCGTAGTAAAGAAATTAATGAAAGTGGAATCAGTAAGAATGAACATCCCAGATTTGAACAAGATGTGCGGGAAAAGCCGCATAATGATGATGAGAAAAATAAATCTTTAAGTATTCATGAAAGGAATACTCAACCATTGGTAAAACCACAACAATCATCTATTCCTTTCCCAAACTGGGTGAGAAAAGAAAAAGATAAAGCACTGCAACGAAATTTTTTGGAGAATCTAAAATAACTTAATATTAATATTCCGTTTATCGAAGCCCTAGTGCAAACACCAAAATACGCTAAATATCTGAAGAGTTTACTGATGAATAAATCCAGACTTGAAGAAGCTTGTACGGTGACAATGAACGAAAGGTGCTTAGATGTCTTGCTCAACAGACTGCCATCAAAAGAAATAGACCCAAGGAGTTTCACCATCCCTTGTCAATTTAGTCATTTGCAAATTAATAATGCTTTGGCAGATCTAGGAGCTAGTATAAGTTTAATA